>SDVV010039478.1:0-10625 GCA_016164225.1 Gammarus roeselii | reverse complement strand
GGTGTCTAGGTGTCTAGGTGTCTAGGTGTCTAGGTGTCTAGGTGTCTAGGTGTCTAGGTGTCTAGGTGTCTAGGTGTCTAGGTGTCTAGGTGTCTAGGTGTCTAGGTGTCTAGGTGTCTAGGTGTCTGTATCTGTGTATAAAACTGCACTATCTGAACCAAATGCTGTCACCTGCATAGCCTATAGTTCCTGCTGGCTGGTATGTTTGCAAACTTGGTTAGGCGCTCAAAGTCTCTTATTTTTCGTACCTACTTAAATACAATAGCCCACCATTACCGTTTCTTAATAGACTTTAAATTTTATTGCTACATGAACTGAAAAAATCGATGTTTTAAATGGGAAACTTTAGGTTCCCTGTATTTATTTGTGGTCAAAAATAACGCTCACTTTACTTCCTTCCTGTTGCTTAAAAAATAAATGGTAGGCCTCCCTTTTTCCTCCGGCGCCGAACTGTTCAAATATTTGTCGTCTTTTTGTGCCGTTCTGCTCCCTGCCGACGGAGCTGTTCAGGTGCACTTTTTCCAACAGTTTCGAGACTCATTATCACCGAGGCATAGTTCCGGCAGCACCAGCGCAGCCCCTCAGCACTATACACAGCCTTATATGGAGGCATAATACCCTAACAAAGGGCAGCACCAGCGCAGCCCCTCAGCACTATACACAGCCTTATATGGAGGCATAATACCCTACCAAAGGGCAGTACCAGCGCAGCCCTCAGCACTATACACAGCTTTATATGGAGGCATAATACCCTACCAAAGGGCAGCTCCAGCGCAGCCCCTCAGCACTGTACACAGCCTTATATGGAGGCATAATACCCTACCAAAATGCAGTACCAGCGCAGCCCCTCAGCACCATACACAGCCTTATATGGAGACATAATACCCTACCAAAGGACAGCACCAGCGCAGCCCCTCAGCACTATACACAGCCTTATATGGAGGCATAATACCCTGCCACAGGGCAGCACCAGCGCAGCCCCTCAGCACTATACACAGCCTTATATGGAGGCATAATACCCTACCAAAGGGCAGTACCAGCGCAGCCCCTCAGCACTATACACAGCCTTATATGGAGGCATAATACCCTACCAAAGGGCAGTACCAGCGCAGCCCCTCAGCACTATACACAGCCTCATATGGAGGCATAATACCCCACCCAAGGGCAACACGAGCGCTTGTCACGGCGGGATCGTTTTTTGTTATTCCCGCTGGACTCAAATGAAAGTGGTAATGCAAAATATTAAATGTGTATATGATTAATTTCCTCTGTATGGTTTCAAAATTGCAATTAAATTTCAATGTGCTTGAGGTATTGAAGATTTTAGAGTGGACCTTGCTTCGTTAAATCGGATAATTCCTTGTGTGTTACTTGATGTATTTTGCAAGGGATATGAAAATGATCGGTATGTGAAGGGACAGTATTTGTTTGATCATTCAAATGGCTTTTCATGAACATTTTATTATAATATAAATTATCACTATTAATGTTAAATTCTAATTGATTTTCATATTAGATATTTATTGTTTATTAAATTGATATAACAGCAACATCCTTATTCAACACGAAGCGGAAGTACATTCGGCATTTGCACAAATGTCCCAAAAAACCACCCCCTCCTGCCTTAATCTCGCAGTGTTGTTCTTCCTTGTTTCCCAAAGCATGAAACATTAGCTCTGTTTTTTGTCCACTAAGCCTCATCAGAATGAGGGCCGGTTTGTCTCTGAGGTCTGTTGAGGCCGCGAGTGCCGCCTTTAACCCATTCTGCTTTTACTCGGCACCGTTTCTGTCCCGTCACGGATTTATGCCTACCCTTTTTTGGAGAGGGCAGGAGGGTATTCTTAGCCCTCTGCCCTCGATACGGTGGGTCTAGGGATATGGTAGGACTCTGATATCCTTTGGAGTTTTAAGGAGAAAGGCTCAGTACCTTACCGGTAGAGAGAGTGCTAGCAGCTGTTTTGTGTAGGGTCCAATCCAAGCCGGCTGAGAGGACAAAAATGGGTGAAAGAAAAGTCGTGAAGGTGTTTACCAGAGACATGAAAGCAGTGCCGTTCAAGCAGCCATAGCAGTGGCTCATATAACTATTGATTAACTCGCGTGTTACATCTAATATCTTCGCATATAAAAAAATATATATGAAATTTAAAACTACATTTTTGGTGTGTTAAACTTCTGCCCATTTTGGTGTGTCAGACTTCTTCTAAATTAGTTTAATATATTTACATCAAAAGAACTTTTTAATCCACCACAGGATGTCGACTCCGTCTCTGTCAGGTAAACGACAGATAGTGTTGATTTTTTTAAATCATCGATTACCATTGCAAAATTACCGAGTAATTCAAACTAAGTATAAAAATTTATTCAATAAAATACGTGATTCCTGCACTATTTGATAATATTCATAAATCGAACTGCTTAAAAATTTAGTTTTTTTGTACAGTACGTATTTGATACAGTTATTTCCATTGTTGTGATGACAGAAATATTGTATAGTCATGGTGGATACCTGTGCAAAATTTACAAGTTGGTGCTGCTAAAAAAAATTAAATGAGCACCCTTCAAATTCCACATTATTTTATTCAGTGTATGTGTGTTTGAGGATTATAGTCAGTGGATATATGTGGGGGTTATTGTCGGTAGATATCTGTTGAGTATTTTTGTCTTTGAACATTTGATAAAAATATGTCTATTTTTATCTGCATTTTTATCCATTGTCAATTTTCATCTGTACTTATATTAGCTAATATGCCAGGCACTGTATGCCTTTTGTTGAGCGCAGGTGGCAATGGAGCCTTCGCATGTCGGACCGCAGGACGGCATCACTGCCTGGCGAGCTGGTTGGTGCCAACCAATTTGTTTTATTTGATGCCCTAAACGTGTCGGGACGTCTTCAATTGTTTGAATTATTGTTCAGAAGATAGTAATGAGACGTCATATTCTCATTACGACTTTAATAATCAATATTGTAAACTAAATTGATTAATGCGAATATTTTAACATCTTCGCATTTCCCGGACGATTATTTAAACAATTAACGTTGTTATAACTCGTCAAGCGTATCAACGAAAGAAAATTCATTAGAGCCTACCAGCTTGACAGGCACTGACGCCGTCTTACTGTCTACCACACAAGAACTCAATATTTAGAGGAAAGAGTCGCATTATCGATTAAAAAAATAGTATGGGGATCATTTTATTACATACTCACACTTTTTTCTTTCAATTACTTGTTCCAGAAAGAAATATACCTTATTATAAATGAACGTGCAAAAGTAATTATATTTGCATCAATAAATTTTCAAGATTACCCCTTGTATGGTTTGCTCTCATAATTGCGTGTATTATAAAGAATTATTACTATTAATCACGTTCACAACCAATAAAAGGCTCCGTTCAAATGAGAATAAATATGAGAAACCCCCTCACACTGTACGAGGCAGTTATCGATGATGCATCTTTTAGAGTTATGCATAAGCGCCGTCCTTCTTCATACAAGTAGATACGTACTGTACAATGTCTCATCGGGCCTTCGATGTTGAACGTCTCACCCGTGCCTTCATACTGAGGGGTGGCTCATACTGAGGAGTGGCTTCATACTGAGGGGTGGCTCATACTGAGGGGTGGCTCATACTGAGGGGTGGCTGATTTGCTAAGTACATTGACCACGTGCATGGCTTGGATGGAATAACGGGATGCGCGTGTATGGGATGGGTGGTATAATGTGATGTATGTGCATGACTTGAGTGGCTTTACGTGATGCAGGTGCATGGCTTGGGTCACATGACGTGATGCATGACTTGAGTGGCATTACGTGATGCAGGTGCATGGCTTGGGTAGTATAACGTGATGCATCATACTACCAAAACCATGCATTGCATCTGTAGCATAACGTGATACACGTGCATGACTTGGGTGGTAAATGTGATCCAAATGCCTTGCTTGGTGGTATACTGTGATGCATGCACATGGCTTTGGCGGTAGATGAAATAAGCACCCAAACCATGAACTGAACTTGATGCACGTACACGGTTTGGGTGGTATACCGTGACGTACGTGCATGGCTTGGGTGGTATAACGTGATGCATGTGCGTGGCTTAGGTGGTATACCATGACGCATGTGAATGACTTGGGTGGTATAACGTGATGCATGTTCATGGTTTGGGTGGTATAACGTGATGCATGTGCATGGCTTGTGTGGTACATCATGACTTACGTGCGGGGCTTGAGTGGTATAACGTGATGCATGTACATGGCTTGGGTGGTATAACGTGATGCATGTGCAGGGCGTGGATGGTATTACGTGATCCATTTGCATGGCTTGGGTGGTATGCCGCGTTGTATGTGTATGGCTTGGGTGGTATAACGTGATGCATGTGCATGGCTTGGGTGGTACATCATGACTTACGTGCGGGGCTTGGGTGGTATAACGTGATGCATGTACATGGTCTGGGTGATATAACGGGATGCATGTGCATAGCTTGGGTGGTATAACGTGATGCATGTACATGGTCTGGGTGGTATAACGTGATGCATGTCTATAGCTTGGGTGGGATAACGTGATGCATTCGCATGGCTTGGGTGGTAAATCGTTACCACTCTCTTTGATTGAACTAAATAATAAATGAAACAGGCATTGCATCCTTAAAAGGTAGAGGATTCACGCAGAATCTGAAAACGTCGATATTGTGCCCTGTTGTGTCCTATTTTGCCTTATAGAGAAAAATGTCCCTTTTGATTGTAATACTTGGATGTGGCCGACAGTGAACCTAAGACCGCAGTTTGTTGTCTCTCAACCTTATTTACTTGATTGGCTTCTTTAGTAGAAGACCAAAACCAAACATTGATTCAGTCCATAATATTCTATTCTAATCTGTAGACATCATGTGGACAGCGGGCAGCTGCGTGTAATTTGTATAGCTCTGTACGCAGTTTCCAGCGACCATCACGGCTCCTACATGACAGACTGCGGTCGTCTCCAAAACCTATACTACGCTATTTTAGTATGATTTAAATATTTTTTACAGTTGTCTGCGTGTTTCAATGTAGTGAAGAATCTTGGGTTCTTTTTTCCAGATCGTTCAACAACGTGGCTTTGTTTATAAACAGTGGCAGCAACACGCCGACGCGTCAGTTTTACAATGCCATTAATAGCTCCCTCTTTACTTGTATTTAGTGACCCTACCGTGCACGCAGATGCCTTTAAATTATATTGCATTATTTAAGGCACATAATTTAAGAATATTAATTTAATGTTCATTAACTGAATGATTTGGAAGTTAGGCTATCTCATGGTGTCTGGCATCTATGGAAGGCGGGAAAGCCACCCGACTCCTCCGTTCATTGAATCGATGTTGTCGCCATGGCAACTGAACCAACACAATCCAGCGTGCTATGCTTGACACAATAACGTGTATATTTCTGAATAACATTTGTTGACGAATGATGTCCCACAAATGATACCCTTGGTATGATACCCTAGGAATGCAGGGCAAATAAGTAAAGGAAATTACTATTCGTTTTAGGGCTTTTCCAGTCGTAGAGGGAATTGCCTATTATGTTGAAATGAAATTGTTCTATTTACTAGAACAGCCGCAACAAAGAGATGGAGTTGTTCCGGAAATATTCCATTTTTACCTTGTCAGTATCGAAATTACTTTCCAAATGCTTAGAGTACATTTGACTAAACAAACCAGATTTATCTTCCTATCCTGATTATATTACTATTCCCTATTTGAACTACATTAGGTTCTTTGTAACGATGCTTGGGTCCTTTGCAACGTTGCTCAGTTCTTTCACAACGTTGCTTAGTTCTTCTATAACTTTGCTTGGGTCCTCTGTAATGTTACGTGGGTGTATTAAGCATTGCTTAATTCATTAGCAACGTTACTTAGGTCGTTTGTAACGTTGCTTAAGTTCTTTGCAGCATTGCTTATGTCTGCTGCAATGATGGTTCGAAGACACATTACTTTGGTCCTTTGCAACGATGCATAGATCAATTTCAACATTATTTTAGTCCTCTGCAACGTTGCATAGATCCTTTTCAGCATTACTGTGGTCCTTTGCAACGTTTGTATGAGTTGAAGGAGAGTAGGTCTGTCAAACCAGGTACGTATGAAATAAAGGAGTGTACGTAGGTCTTTCAAACCAGGCTCGTATGAGTTGAAGGAGAGTAGGTCTGTCAAACCAGGTTCGTATGAGTAAAAACAGTGTAGGTCTTTCAAACCAGGTTCGTATCAGTTAAAGGAGTGTAAGTCTGTCAAACCAGGTTCGTATGAGTTAAAGGAGTGCAGGCCTGTCAAACTAAGTTCGTATAATAGTTTTCAGTCCGGAAAACAACATTATTTAGAGGTTTTCAAGAGAGGTTTGCATTAGCTTAAAAGGACGATACTACTCGACATAAGCTAATACCGGTCATTGTTTGGTCGAGTACACTATTAGGACCAGTCACGACATTTCTCTTCAATTCTTGCATGTGTGATAAACACTAAAACAATGTTTTTCTCATGATTGGAATCAGAATATGAAAATAATATTTTCCTCGCCACCGAGACCGTAAGGGTTCGTCGTCAGCAGGCCTATGAGGGCAAAATTTGTTCGAATAAACGAGTGCCTCCGTGGCTGCAAGTTGTTATGTTAATATGCTGCAGTAAAATGTTATGTTACGAGCAATCCCTTGCAATGCAAGGGAACAATGTTTCGGATTCATGACGCGTTTTGTTGTTAAAGATGATTAGATAGAAATTGTTAGTGAAGAATAACTGTGATCCGTGTAAACATTTAATTGCATGTTAATTACCACGACGTGCTTTTGCACCTTAATACATATAAAACAAGAGCTCAATATATGTATTACGGAAACTATAATTATTTTTGTTTGTCTTCTAACATACCACATGAATTTTTCCGAAGTTGAATTTTCTCTATCCACGTTCCACACTTGTGTCATGTAACAGATCGCAACGAATGAAATATCTCCGCTACCCATTAAAACACCATTGCGATGTTTAGTTGGTTAGTAATTAAATATTTTATCGATATTTTATATAAATGTGTATTCATGAAAGGCGTTAATGATAACTTTCTGCTATTCAATAATATATGAAAACATTCCGGTGCACCGAATTAATGTTACAGCTTTGTTCTAATAAAATGCCTTCAGAGTAATCCTTATTATGTGTATTTATTCCTTGGAGGGGTATTATTTGTTCCATCGCTACGATTATTCTTTAACCCGTGAAATGCAGCGCATGAGAAACAGTTACCTAAACTTTACTCACCGTACACATGTGATTCTACAGCACATGGCTAACCGTAACCCAAACTTTTAGGCATGGTTACTCACCTTCAAAATCGTTAGGAAAAGGAACGAAACTAGCATTAAATTGTGGAAGTTTCCCCATTGTTCATAAGCTTTTCTTAATCACCCGAAAGTTGCTCGTTCTGTGCGGTCTCGACTAAGACTCCAAAAAGTTCCTGCATACACGTTCTAGTGTAATCATAATACGACTCGAATCGCCATAAAGAATCGGTGACATTAAATGGTAGGCGAAGTGCTAACGATGACAATCCCTGTCAGGTTGTAATGGCAAATATTTGGCTCTGTAAAATATTGATCTGAAAATTACGACGTTTCTTGGCAATTTGTACGTGTCTTTTTAATGTTGATTCTTGGTTGACGGCCAACACTCTTTCTGCGAAGGCGATAAACGTTATGCTCCGTATCCCTCGTTTTATATTGAATTCGTTGAATATTATACGTATCTCTTAATTGTATGTCCAAACAACGTTATTCTATGACGGAGTTACTGTTACATTACATTCCGACGTTATTCTATGACGGAGTTACTGTTACATTACATTCCGACGTTATTCTAGCTCAATTGAGTATTAAAATACTTCTGCATTTAAATACGTTTTCAGACACTTTTTGCACACAAAAATGCATTCAGAGCAACATTTCAGTATACGATGAGATGTAACAAAAAATGAATTTAGCGTTTGTTTCAAATGCATTATATGGATCATCTATAGAATTCGAATGGCAATCCCATGTATGGTATGTATACAATTTGTGTAAATGGTACATACCTGAATTGTCTATTTACCATACTTGGGATTGCCATTCGAGTTCTATAGATGATTCATATAATGCATTTGGAACAACCACAAAATCATTTTTTTCTGTTACTTCTCATTGTGTACTGAAATGTTGCCCTGGATACATTTTTGTGTGCAAAAAGTGTCTGAGAACGTATTTAAATGCAGAAGTATTATAATACTCAACTGACTTAGAATAACGTCGGAATGTAATGTAACTGTAACTCTGTCACAAAATAACGTTGTTTGGACATGAAATTAAGAGAAACTTATAATATTGAACGAAGCAAATATAAAACGTGGGATACGGAGCATAACGGTTATCGCCTTCGCAGAGAGAGTATTGGTCATAAACCAAGAATCAACGTTTAAAAGACGTGCAAATTGCAAAAAACGGTCGTAATTTTCAGAAAAATATTTTACTGAGCCAAATATTTGCCATTACAACCTGACAAGGATTGTCATCGATAACATTTCGACTACCATTTGATGTCGCCGATTCTTTATGGCAATTCGAGTCGTCTTATGTTTCACTTGTGACTGTCTCACGTACACATGATGACCAACGAGGCTTCGAATTGATGGTAAAGTGGACTTTTTCGCTGATAACCAATAACAATAAAACTTCATGGCACTCTGAACCAAACTGGAATCCCCCTTGTGATTATTCATGAAACTTTATCTTGATAGTTCACCAAAATACTGTAATTGAAGAACTCTTAGACCGTTTTAACAGCATTCTCTAAGTGAATAATTTGCCTCCGGCAAAACTAGAAATAGTTATATAGAATGTTTTGATTGTATCGCCTAATTTTCCCTTAATATATATTTTACGTTTGAAAAAATTACCTTCTATTACTTTTCATTCTGATAAATTCTTCGACTGACTTTCAATTTTGTAATCTTATTCATCAAACATTATCCATGAAAATATTAAACGAACCAATTGATTACAGATATAATTCATGCGAGTTCGTTGCTTGAGATCTCCACAAGCCCTCGTATCTCTCACATGTCCTGTCATTAATCATCTTGAGCTAAATATTTTGCCTTGGGAAACATTTTTGTTCGATAATATTGGTTTACATGTGTGTGACTATCGTTTTCCTTCGTGATTTCAATTTCTTTATCAGACTTTTTGTTCTATATCCACCTGACTAACATCAATATTTATTTCTGGTTGTCTTTTCAGACAACCAGGTAGCCCGTTTGGCCTTGCACGCCCAAACGGGCTATCCTCGTCGCTTGCCACCGTCTGTCTCATATGCCAACTTACCAGAGGGCAAGGTTTCATCGATGAATTAAGACGTTTAACGGTCCAAATGGAAAATAAACACCGAACTCAGAACATCATATCTCAATTTTTAAATTTGTTTTCGTTTTATTTCCAAAACGAGCGGTGCACATTGTTATTTTTCAGGCTTCCTCTCCACGATATACGCGTGAAATTCATCGAAAAACTAGGGTTCTGCCAATGATTCGTGGATTTCGACGTTTGATAGCTTGAATTCACGATCACCACAACACGCATAGCCCACGTTTACTTTTTACAATATTCATGTTTGTTACTCACAAGTCAAGCTCTGAACTGAGCCAGACTGCACGTGAGAGGGTTTACAAGCTACTGAGGCTACGCCACTAAGTCGTGGATCTGAGCCTTGATTACCCAAATTAAAGATCAGCACCAACGCCAAGCTCCACGGCAGTTCTTACCCAGTTTCGTTTTTCTAAAATTTATGGAGTTTTGATGTCTCCCAAATTTTAGAAAATATATTTTTTTTTCAAAAGAACTAACTGTAACTATGCATATCATGAGGACTACCATGCACATCATGAGGACTATCATGCATATCATGAGGACTCCCACGCTGATAAAGGAAACCCATACCATTTCTTGCGAGACTGAGTATTGAAGAGGCAACAGCCCCTTGAAGTTTGAAAAAATCCCTTCCTAATTCTTAACAAGTGTACTTTCCGAATAATTGGCTGCTTCCAATTTTAAATAATAATATACATATTATAGATTTTCTTCCTGATTCTGAAAATCATGGATGTTTCTTTCGAAATTTGGTAATGCAAAAGTGACATGCATCGAAAAAGTAACCTTTACTCATAATACTAGTCTCCCTTTTTGGTGAATCTAAAAGTAAAAATCGTAGCCAGCGCTTGGCCCCGTATGCGGAGGGGCACCAGTTACTGCTCTGTCCCGTTACTGCTCTGTCTCGTTACTGCTCTGTCCCGTTACTGCTCTGTCCCGTTAATGCTCTGTCTCGTTACTGCTCTGTCCCGTTATTGCTCTGTCCTGTTACTACTCTGTCCCGTTACTGCTCTGTCCCGTTACTGCTCTGTCCCGTTACTGCTCTGTCCCGTTACTGCTCTGCCCCGTTACTGCTCTGCCCCGTTACTGCTCTGTCCCGTTACTGCTCTGTCTCGTTACTGCTCTGTCCCGTTACTGCTCTGTCCCGTTACTGCTCTGTCCCGTTACTGCTCTGCCCCGTTACTGCTCTGTCCCGTTACTGCTCTGCCCCG
>SDVV010039477.1:0-10625 GCA_016164225.1 Gammarus roeselii | reverse complement strand
CGCGAGTGAAGAAGGGATGTAAAGTGTTGGGTGCACTGAAGAGTGTAATGAGCTGTAGGACGTTGGGTATGGAAGCAAAGAGAGGGCTGTATGAGGGTATTGTTGTCCCAACTGTACTCTACGGAGCTGAGGCGTGGGGGGTGAGAGCAGAGGAGAGGAGAAGGTTGAATGTTTTCGAGATAAAGTGTTTGAGGAGCATGGCTGGAGTAACGCTGAGAGACCGGATCACCAACGACGTGGTTCGAATCAGAACAGGGATGGTGAAAAAATTGGAGAACAGAGTGGATTCGCGTGTACTGAGATGGTTCGGTCACATGGAGAGGATGGATGAAGGGAGATTGGTGAAAAGGGTGATGAATGCGGAGGCGGGTGATCGCAGGCCTAGAGGTAGACCGAAGTTTGGGTGGATGGATGGTCTGAAGCAGGCGTTGGGAAGGAGACACATGAATGTGAAGGTGGCGAGAGAGCGTGCAATGAACAGGCGTGAGTGGAGAATGGTTGTGAATGGTTGATTTTGACGCTGCTCTGATGTGCTTTCTCGCCCTTGGCATCCTGCTGTCGGGATGGTCGTGGGTGGGGGGGGAGCCCGGCCATTATGACGCGGCGGGGGTAAACCAGTAAAAACTGTCGGGCCCTGCTGCTGACGACGGTTCCTCGGTGCATTTGGGACCCAGAGTGTAAGTTGAGGGGCTACCGGCCGGACCTTTTAGCACAAAAGGGCAAAGTTGTGTGAGTGTGAGCGTATGAGGGTGTGAGGTGCGCCTTGCCGTCGGCCACCCCCCATTCTGGGGGGTGAGGCCCAGTGTCTGTGTTACGAGAACCTTTGGGTGTATCCAGCACACCGTTTACTGCATTCACTACAAAACCTAACTTTGTCTAATGCTAGTCACGGGAGTTTTCAAAGTTTTTTTTGTCGTCAGTATATTGAACGAATCGGTAGAGTAGCAAAAGAAAATTCATTTTTGGTGAGTCTATAACAAAAAAAAACGAATTTTCCCCACGGATAAGTTACCCTTATACGAAAATACATTTCGGTATTATATCGGAACAATCCTTCCCAATGGATGATATCAATTACATTTCCAATGAGTTCAAATATCGAGCAAAAATTTATGATTAAAGATTTCGCTTAATCTTTAAGCATAAACTGATTTTATTTCGCTACTGTACAGTGGCAAAAGAAAATTCGTTTATGATTAGTCAATAAACGAAAATACAAACTAGACTTTTCCTACGTGGAATTTAACTTCATATTGAAATTTCTTACGGTATTATATCTGGACGACCATTCATGATGGATATCATCAATTAAATTTCCAACGAGTTCAAATTTCGAGCGGAAAATGATAATTGAATATTTCTCCTAATCTTTAATCATAAGCGAATTTTCTTTCGCCACTGTACACAGGTTTAGTCTAAAGGTTGTGAGCTTGGTGGTTTCTTTTCTGATCCAATTGGACTTTTTCGTTTATAATTCCTGATTGATGAACTTATTTTTCTGTACTTATTAATGTATTTGATGTTTCACAGCACAAGATGGCCAGACACTTGGTGTGCGGTGGAACATGGAAGCAACTACTACTACTTGGTGTGCCAGATGTTGCTGATGATGATTAAGAGAGTCAAGGTCCATCGGAGCTGCCGACGCGTGACTGCCAGCTCCCTCGTAGGGCACGACGTACATAGATTCTGGTAGTTTCATCCTTAACATCTGATCTGTTTTATTAGAGTGATATAAGAAATATTACGATGTTCTCCAGGTAGGGCTTTGATTCTTAACCTATTGAAATGCAGAGACAGTCAGTTATATGGATTTGACTTGACTTGAGCACAGGCTTGAGTCACTGACAAAAATATTTGAAACGTCCACTAGTGGCACTTCTGTACGCCGGTGCACACCGGAATATTGTCTTGACGAAAATAACTTGTTCATTCTTACCTATTCGAATAGATTTTGTTCATGTACTTTCCCATTAATAAACCAGACTACATTGCGGGATGTGAGAATCACTTCGTTTCAACTGTCTCCGATTTTGAAATTGCTTCGTACAGGCTGGCATTTTTACCGTAAGCGATTAGCTTTAGCCGGTAGGCGAGGTATTAAGTAGGTGTTGTAGGTCGCACGGCAGCGATTAGCTTGTGCTGGTAGGCGAGGTATTAAGTAGGTGTTGTAGGTCGCACGGGGATAAAAGAAAGCTCGTCGAGCCGCTGCAAAAGCAATGCACTCCATCAGTGCATCCGTTTACCACATGATGTGGTTAACAGTGACAACGTGAATACCTTTAAAAACCGCCTCGACGAACACTGATAAACTAATCCGTCCTCTTAATAAGAAAATGCGACGTTAGAACTATGTCGTCAAGGTGGTAACAGTAGATACAAGTGATACGAATCGCAATTCGAGGAAGTTTTATCGGCGGGCGTACGGACGGGCGACCTTGGGGCGACCATAAATGGTGGATAGGGCGGGAATCAGGCGGCGGGACCGGATGTAGGTCGGAGTCACTGATAAGGGAGGCGGGCGACGCAAAGGGGTGGTAGAGGCGGGGGGCTTTCGGCCCCATGCTTTCGAATATACATTGGCAAAGTTTGTTATGAACATTTTCCATTTTATTGTATTTTGATATTTATTGTAGTAATATATGTTTTTTCTTCTTTAGATTGTTGTATTGGGGTATAATTGGTCACTAACTGTTGCTCGTTATATAGATTTATTCGGTTCTGATAGGAATATTGTTACAACACTTTTATGTAGGGGTGGGGGTGTAAGAATCACCTAGGCAAAAAGTTGGATGTGCTTTGGCAAAATAGGTGAGATTGCTCCTAACTGTTATTTGTATTGTGTTTTTTTTCCATGACTGATTTGTCAGTATTTCTATGTTTCGAGTGTATGTTTCGTTATATATTTATGTCTGGATTATATTTCGTTTTCGTTTCTGTCACATATATGTTTGTATTCATATCTTGTTGGGGTATAATTGACTCATCCGGAGGTTGGTTGGTGGATTCGTTGCGGTTGGATTGGGATATTTTGTGTGTTGTGCTCGTTCATCATTATATATTGTTTATAGGAATAGTGTGGTAGGTACTGTATGTTGTAAAACTCGATTTGTAGTCTTAGTGTGCGTTCGAAACACTTTTCAACAAAATCACATTAAAGTTTATCTAAACCAGGCATATACGTCTCATTTGTCCTGACTAGACTTATATGGTATAGCTCTTGTACGCATATGTATGAATGCTTTTATTTACTCTTCTCACGAACTGCCAAATAGAGCATATCACAAAATAAATAGTATGGTGGTTATTGCCACGCTAATACCATAATGCTAATATTTCATCGGTTTTAACCAAGCATTCCAATTTGAATCGTCCATGCACATGTTATAGAAACCAGAATGCTCTCCTGATTTCTTATACCAATATGGATTTAATCTGCATCGATATTATTTGCTTCTTCTTTCACTACGAGCTCTAGTATTAATTGACTTCTCGCTAAATTCCCAAAGGGGCATTTGGTGATATCGTGGAGCTCGAGAACCGTACTCTCATTATGACCAGCTGGGGTGGGAGAAGCAAAGGGGCATACGATTCCTCCGGGTATCGTTGATATTCTGTTTGCTATACACGGAGGATTACATTCAATTAATTTTCAGGTTTGTAGTATGCTGATGCAGAGCTGAAAGTAATTTTCTGTTATGCGTTTTTTCTGATTTCGGGTCACTGAACTTCCAATTTTCAAAGAAAATACCGGGTTTAGTATTGGCAGCACACATTGTATGCATTTGCGCCAACTATAAAGTAGTACATTATCTATTGCTTAATGTGGTAGACACAGTTCACTAATAATGAACACATTACAAGTAAATATATCGCCTTCAATGCTTTAGAGGTTATGATAGATTATGACTCATTAATTTTTAAGTTCATTGCCAACGATGATCATCTAATCTGATCTGCTCGAACATAATTTTATTCCTTAAAAAAAGTTGAAATCAAACTGAGTGAGTCATAAAGACGTACACCTTGAATAAACCATACCCACCTACACATTTCAAATTTTGTGAAGATCTTTTTTATGGACCTTTACTAAAGTCTATTATTTGTTCGTATCAAATTTCAGCTAAACATTTACTAATTGTTATAATAATGGCGTTGAGGAGTAAAAGCGAAAAGATGCGCACAAACAGGCCGGTTGGAGCTGAGAGGCGATAGCTAATAAGTTTAATATCTGCTCAGAAACTGTATAAATCGTGACGAATCGCTTTAATGAGTTGGAAACCAAGCCTAGTCCAGGAGAAACCCTAGTTAGGTGCCAGCGTGGAAAGGTGCTAGTGAAAATTGTAAGTGCTACGGAATCCTAGGAGAAGCATGAGGAAGATAGCTGAAGAGGTCGGTATCTCACACAGATGAATGATGAGGATTTTCGAAGACGACGAAGGTGTTATTTCGACCCCTTTTTTCTGTGCCGTCCAAACAGAAGCGTCAAAACATGGCGAAAAATTTGCGTGTTGAAATGGCCGGCACCTGTTACAAGGTGCTCGTGTGGCCTGACGATAAATACTGCACCGTTGAAGTTGTTTCCAGCAGTCGGAAAGCCAGAATTTAAACGTCCTACATTGATGAAGTCCCTGATCACAGCATCTGCATCTTTGCCGCCACATGTGGTCATGTTGTGAGGGCTGATACACAAGATAAGCCTAAGTCTCATCTCGTCTTCATTGAAAAGGTTGTTGAAGTGAACGATGATGTTTATTTAAAACTTCTGCTCAAACATCTTGTTTGGACAGAAAGGGAACATCCATTAATTGGAAACAACTAAAATGTATGCATTCTATAAGTATATCAATTTGGACGGTCCTTAGAAACTTTTCAATTCTTCACTTCAGAAAATTCAGGACATAATTTGTGTCTGAGATTCCTTTTAATTGACAATAACGTGGAAACCCTTATCGTAGCTGCGTTGTTGCCCTGAGGGTGACAGCCAGCACATCATTTGAGGCCCGTGTTTGCAATACGTGCTTCTGCAATATTAACGACCAAGGACACAGTTCAATAGAATGAATCATTGTGTTAACAGGAAAAAAAAATTGCCCTACAATTTAGCTCAAGTCGACAAATTTTGATTGTAATCCATTAGTTTATCAGCCACCGACCCTAGTTCCCTATGTTTATTATTGAACAACCTCCTTCCCTTTTTTTCTCTGTTCATCGGCCATCAACCTATGATTTTGTTTCCTCTGCTTCCTTTCATACATGTTATTGTTCCTTGCTCACGTACTTTGCTTACCTACTGACTCTCTTTTGCTCTGACGGTTGATCAGACACCAACCCATCGTTTCATCCAGAATAAAATAAGGACCGGGTAGTGTACAAATGATAGCGTCGCTGAAACGTGATCTGGCGATACAATTTCCCAGTGAACATTCAAGTGAGAGCAATTTTGCGTAGCCTAAATACGTAAAAATATTCACATTGCCTGTACTATTTTATTTCCTTCGATAAAAAAAAATGTTCTCACCCTTCATAGACAAGTTTATTGCCAATACTTTTGAAATTTTGGTAATTTTAACCGAATCGTTATTATTTCCATGACAATTCATACGAAAACCAAACAAGACTGCTGCAGACTTTGCACTTCCCGACAAAACTAATTGTTGTCCCAGTACTAATGTACTCATAATAGTATTAAGTACTAATGAAAATAATATGTACTTACAATATGTTACAAAAGAAACTAGAGAACAATTGACGGATTCTCTAACCCTCATCTTCGACTTATCGATGACGAGTGGCGAGGTCCCCGAAGACTGGGGAGGCGCTAACGTTATGGCAATCTTCAAGAAAGATGACCGACAATCGTTCAGCAACTATTGACCGATCAGCTTGACGTCGATCGTGTGCAACACCATTGAGCAATTGATACGAAATCATCTCGTTGATCATCTGGAAGACAACGGACTTATTGATGACACTCAACTCGTCTTCCGCAGGAAGAGGAGTTGTCTGACGAATCTGCTGGACTTTTTCAACGAGGTGAGGTGGTCAACATGTACGCCCGCCGCAAGGCAGTACATGTCATCTCCCTAGACTTCCAAAAGCCTTCGACAAGATGCCGCACAGGAGACTGTTACACAAAGTCTCTGAGTTCGGTATTGGTGGCAACGTACTTCGCTGTCTGCACGCCTGGCTAACAGGACGCAAGCAAAGAGTCAGCATCGGCCAGGCTTTGTCCGAGTGGGCCCCTGATACCTCTGGGGTGTACCGGGGCAGTGTCATGGGTCCTATCCTCTCTCTCATCTATGTAAACGACATGGATGCAGGTTTCTGTCCAACGTATCGAAATTTTTCGACGAAACAAAGCTCTGCCATTCAGCATGGAGGGAGGGAGATAGAGTTTAGATCCAACAAGATCTGCAAAATGTTCAGTTATGCACATGGGGTTTCGCAATGCCAACTTCAACCCCACGATAGTGAGAAGCAATCTTGCAACTTTTGACCAGCAGATAGACTTGGGCATCTAAATCTCGAAAGACTTAAAATGGGGGGCGCAGGTCGAAGAAAGTTACAAGATAGCTAATAGTAACCTTGGCTACATCTCCCGTAACTTCCTCTGCAAAGCGAAGGACATTGTATTGCCGTTGTACACGTCCTTCGTCCGTCCCCACCTCGAGCATGCAGTCCAAGTCTGGTCTCCATACACGAGGGGGGACATAGTCAAACTGGAACGAATCCAGCATCGTGCTACTAAATTTATCCCGCAGCTACGCCACCACAGCTACGAGGATAGGCTTAAAGAGCTTGGCATCATCATCTCCTCGAACAACGAAGGCTGAGGGACCAGGTCATTGAAGCTTTCAATTCCCTGCAGGGATTCAGCAACGTGAGCCCTGTTGTCCTCTTTGACAGGGACCACAACATTCGTACCCGAAACAACGGGGTGAAACTTGTGTGGAAAAACATTTCGCTACAACTATAGCGCAACATTTTTTCATCATCGCAATCTCACGGGCTTGGAACGACTTACCAGCGGCGGTAGTTGGCTCCGAATCCGTGAATCCGTGAATCAGTAACAATGTAAAATTTGCTATTGCTGACCAACTCAAGCGACTGAAAAACTCCATATCGGAACGGAACGCTTTCTACCATTAACATTGCAAGTACAGACAGACTGATAACACTGCATTGCAAATGCAAACAGACTGACAAAATCTCGGTATCGATGATTCCTGCAGGAATTCACCGAGTGAGAGGTGTTACGGCGACTTGCATCCACCCCTAAACCCACACCAGGGACACCGGTACTGGGTGTGAAACCGTAACGTTACTCGCAATCACCATCCCGCTAGCCTACGAGGCCATCTGCTTTCCTAACGGGACGAGCAGATGCAGGGACTATGTTATCCTGAAAATCGACACCGCCTATGAGGAGGGCTTGCTCAACTCGATGCGGCGGTGAAGACTTGGAGGGATGCCTTTTATTTTTACTCTCTCTTTTTATTATTCTTATGTGGTACGGTGACAGCATTCACCACCACACCCCATTATACACGAAAATCGAACCCGCACCAAGAGGAGACCTGAAATACGACTTAGATTTGACGGGTATCATCCATTGCTGAAGGCAACGAATATCTTCCTACGGAGGAGTCTTGCTAACACGATGGCATTTTTCTTCTTACTTTCCTACCCTCTCATTGGGAGAGGAAAGAAAAAATAAAAATGGGGAGAGATAGCCAAAATTGCGAACTAGTGTGGGTAAAGTCTGCCGGCGACTGACCCCCACACCCCATGATATTCTAAAATCGAACCCACACTTGGACGAGAACTTTGCTCAACTCTGTGGTTCGACGTAGAATCGACAGATATCCTCTATTATTGAGGCAATGAGAATCTTCCTACGAAGGAACCTTGCTGACACAATGGTATTTTTCTTTCACTCTTCTACCCTCCTTGCGGGAGAGAAAAGAGAGGAGAAAAATGGGGAAAGATAGATAACAATTACGAATCAATGCGGGTGAAGTCTGTGGCGCCTCAGCGGCGCTTGCTGAGATGCCGCTACGACGGCTTACCCCCACACCGCATGCTATAAGAAAATCAAACCGCACCAGGAGGAGAGCGTTGCTCAACTTTAAGGTACGACGTAGATTTGACGAACTTGTGCGGGTGAAGTCTGCCGGTGACCCAACGACGCTTACCGATGAGCCGCAGCGGCGGCTCATCCCAACACCCAATTATATGCAAAAATCGAAACCGCACCAGGAGGAAAGCTTGCTCAACTTCACGGTACGACGTAGATTCGACAGATATCATCCATTGTTGAGGCAATGAGTATGCTTCAACGGAGAGATCTTAATTGCCGACGCGATGGTATTTTTATCTTTACTTTTCCACCCTCCCTGAGTGAGAGAAAAGAAAAGAGAGAAATCGGGATAAAAACATCCATCTGTTGAATCAGTGAGTACCATTCTATGGGAGGACACTGTCGACACGATGCTACTCTCTTTTTCTTCTCTTCTTCCCTTTGTGTCAGGAGGGAAAAAAGGACTGATTTTGACCAAAGTAATAGCGAAGCCTATTCACTTGAAAGATATAAGGCCCCTCAGGCATCTCAGCTGAAGTAAATATGCACTTGATCTCTTAGAGAGGTCCTTCTGGCAACTCAATTCGAAATAAATGTCATATGCACTTCATGCAATTGCACCACTATTATTTTGGAGATGCCGCTCCGGCATCTTACCTTTAAACTTCTTCTGTACAGTGTGGATGAACTAGCCATCTTCTCTCTCTCCTGTAGCATAGATCCGGGAGAGACGTGTTGCAGCATGCTGCCGAGCGACGCTCGCCTACTAACTCCTTTTCCACAGATCAAAGAGCTGATTTCAAAATTTGAATACGTTTTTGAATTGCTTTTTTGGACTAAAATTTGCGATATAAAATACTTGATTTTTATACTAAGCTCGATTTTCGAGCCAACTTGAAAATTAAAAAAAATTAAAAGAATCCCTAATTTTTAGAGTAAATCTTGCGACAACTTATCAGAAGTTCAAAAACCTTTGTCTCCTCTGACTAAAGTCTATTAGACTTAACTTCAAGTTTAAATACTCGTGCCGTTCATGGACTGAAACTTGCAATTATTTTTGTTACAGGTTCCATGACAGTGTCAATTTAAATATAGATTTTTTGCTCTATTTCGAATGAAATTCTACGTATGTGCTTGTCAAAAAGTTAAAAATATTGGTTTTTATTGACTATTGTCTAAATTCAAAATGTAAATACTGATCTCTTGGCTTTTGACTAAATTCTGCTGTAAGTATTCGTCAAACGTGAAAATATACGTTTCATTTGACAAAAACTCAAGAGTTGCCACGTGCATATTTTTTTCATCAGATGTCCTTCTGACGTCTCACATGGAAATTGAAATGCTCCTGTAGGACCAATCACACGTGTTACGAGACTTACTCTTCTGAACCCTAGGGAGAACCACTCTCATGAAACTAAACGCGGACCGCTCCTACATTTGCACTTATCAAAATTTCACGACATTTTGGAAAATTCCGACCTAGACTCTAGATTAGCCAAGGGCAGATCTATCCTTAGGAGAGGTCACTCCGACGTCTCACCTTGGAGTGTGACAGCCTTCAAGGAACCGCTTGCGAACAGAAGACTTATTCTTATGAGCACATGGAGGAGGACCACTACCCGGGCAACTGGGAGTGCTGCTCTCCTAAATGTGCACATACTTGTCGAAATGCAATTCCCATATGCTCCATTGAAGTAGACTCAATACCTAACTGAAGTCCGTCTGACCCAACCTCTGGGGCAAGCAGACAGGCGTGCGCTCGAGAAAAATTGTGAGTCCGCTGAGCGTATGGGCGTGTCCGTCTCTGCTCGACCGTCTGAGATGCGACCGTTCCCGTTCTTGAAAAGTCAATCTGACTCTCGACCTTTTCTCCTCCGGGGCTGAAATGCCCCGGGTAGTAGTGGGGTGGTGGTGGTAGGTGGTGGTAACAGTAGTGGTGGTTCTTCTCCTTTCTGTCCTAACAACCTCTCTTTCTGTAAGTGTGCGTGAATTTCTAAAGACTCGTTGACTATCACCCACTCTTCTTTCACTTCTTTCAAAGAGACAACTTGACATGAGAACTCGTGCTCGTTTTGTCTTCTTATTTTAATTTAATCTAATCCAATCAAATGATTTTTGCTGTCTTCTATCAAGGAAAAATACGAAACTTTTTATTTTGGTTAACAAAAATGTTGTTAACAAACTTATCTTGAATACTCCCAGAACACCCGTTTCTTGCATTTTGTTATTATAATTTTGAATCTTTAACCGCAACTTGGCGAGCAGTGGAGAGCGTATGCTTCTAAACACGACCATCAGACAACCTCTAAACACCACCGCGATCTGACGTGCTTCCCGGCTCTCGGTAAGAAGAATAAATAAGAAAGTGAAAGTTCTACTGATTTAAACTGCTGTTTAAAATTCTTCCCTTTGGCAAGATTATTATTTTTGGCAGTGTTATTATTAATAATTGATATAAGTATCACTGTTTATCGTTGTTGGAATTGATCACAGTATTGTCACAAAAAAGTGATATTCAAATTGTATATATTTATATATATGT
>SDVV010039476.1:0-10626 GCA_016164225.1 Gammarus roeselii | reverse complement strand
ATAGTATATATAGTATATATATATAGTATATATATAGTATATATATAGTATATATAGTATACATAGTATATAGTATATATATAGTATATATATATATAGTATAAGTATATAGTATATAGTAGCTATATAGTATATAGTATGTATATATATATATATAAATATATATATATATATATAATGTTGAAACTTAAGGTGCATCATGGTCATCATAGTAGCTACACACACCGTAGATACAAAGTTTCCAGAACACATACTTCTCGAGTTATTTCAATGTATGCAGAAAATGTGAGGAGTGACACTGGTTGACGCTACATGTTCATCGGCCATTGCAACTGGTTTCAGTTATCTGTTACTACCTAGTAAGTAATTTCTACCCTGTTTGAGATAGCTACTCTACCAAAAAGTATGACAAATAGAGCAACAACCAGATATAGGCATTGACCAAGTTTTTGTCAGGATCCCTGTTGGGGATATTTAATTTCAAAGGGGGGTTGCAGTGTGTCTGCAGATGACAGAATAACTTCAAAACAACCACAAGGACCAGGAGTTTAGAGTCCAATCTGTTTTCAGAGTCCCATTTTGTTGAGATCTTGGAGGATTGATTTGGCTAAGTCTCCAAGCTTTGTCAAGCTCAAACGACAGTTCCAGAGCAAATTTGGACGTTCATTGAGCTCAGACAAGGGGTTTGAAAATAAATATGACTCATGAAGCTTAGACAACACTATTCAATAAATGATTGACGACTGTCGTTAGCTTTTTTCTGTTTACTGTCTCATTCAAAGATGGTTTCTGGGTAATAATTTTTATCTCAACTAGTCCTATGGTCATCGCAGAAGCATTATCTGCAATTATTCTCACATCACAGGAGTAAACAAAAGATCAGCTGATAGCCAACAGGATAATCAACTTATTTATTTAAAACTAGAATAATGTGACAAATTCTAATTTCAAAACAAGACATCAATCGAGACTATCATTAGCCATATACAATACCATTTGTATTTTTTTGAAACCTCAACTTCCCAAGATACATAATAGAATATATTGGCACAACTCACAAATATGAAGATGGTGGTAGTAGAATGTGAACTAGCAAGCCAATCTATGAAAATAAACAAGTGGTGAGTCATCATTAATATGTCCTATAATGAAAACAGGAATACAACATATAGTTTGCTTACAGGAAGAGGAAGACACCACGAGTCTGCTCCTGGATGAGGACGACAACTTCAGTTTTCCTACCAGACTAGGATGATGGCATAGTATAATACGTCTGTGACAACGAGGACAACTCAATCTTCAATGATGATCTCGGAAATAGTCCACATGCAGAATACAGACTGGCTTAGAGTGCAAACAAACTGGAGGGAGTAGTTGAAAATAGCCATGCCACAGTCACAGTAGGCGCTGGTAGTTCCATGTAATGCATTGTAGGGATGCACTTGATTTTGTCGGAAACCAGATGTCCGGCCAACTTGCATGCCCGGATATCCTGTCAACATGCATGACTGGATATCCACCATCTGGCCAGCTATCCAGTGTTTGCCGGATATCCAGCATCTGGTCCTTTCTATCTCACCTTTGCAGCCCTCCACAGCCTCAACAGCCCTGCCAAAAGGGCACGCAGGCATGAGAGGCAGTAAACCTCATCGCGTCAGCAATCCAAAAGGACAGCACAACACAAGCCCTGCAGCAGGACGCTGGTCGGAATGCCTAATAGGTCATAAGAAAATAAAACAATGAAGACAGTCAACAACTATCAGCAACACAAACAAAGCCACAAGATAAAATCAAATTGGGTCTATCACAAACTCATACTAGACTACCCCTAACTCCTCCGCCATGGCCCTCTTGAAGCCCCAAAGTGAATCACACTGCACCACATCAACGGGCAGCCGGTTCCAAATCTGCACACAGTGGAATAAAAGAATCTGCGTTTATAATCCGTCTGACAACAAGGAACCGCCAGCTTGAAAGAATGCCTATGTGTGACAATATCCAAAGCTCTTTATTGTCTAAATCATTTTAAATACCTTACCATTCTTAGGAATTGAAGTTAAATTGTTTTAGTCCTTAATTTGTTTATATTTTTCAGAGATTGTTAGATTGATAACATGATATAAAGATTTAATTACAAATTTTAAATTTTCCAAATTTAAAGTTTGTGTTCAATTGTGAAGTTTAAACTGTAAAGTTTTTGAGTTTAACTATTTTTCCACTTTAACAGTTATGTTGTTAGCTTTATAACTTTAACCTATAAGTTTTGACTGAGTTTCTGTCCTGTGATCCTCATGGCAATTTCTTGTGCACATTCTATGACCAAATCAGTTAACGTCAATCGGGTGATTCCCCACGGTCGGCAACATGGGGTGACTCCCCGGACCCCGTAGTAAAACGCCACTATTTTACTACGGGACTTGGAAGAGCAGGTCTTGGTTTGTAAGTATCAGCTACTTGTAGAGATTCAATAGGCGCACAGAATTTATGATAAATCACCAAAGTGTAGGTGTGTTTATCAGGTGCCTGATAATTGTTTCGGAAAAATTGACGTTCCGCAAACTTTGATGCTTTGGCTGGAGTTTCCATTGGATTAGGGCCAAATTTGGTGGTGATACACAGAATAAAGACGCGGTTTCTTGCGGAAGAAGGATTTTGGAAAGATATGTAAACTGTTGCAAATATATACAAATATACAACTGTGGGGCATCACCCCAGGTAAAAAACTGTTCGGATGTAATTCCCCACACCTATTTTGCGGATAAATACCTTTGTTTTTCTTCAATGAAAAGTATTCAAATGCAATTCTTCACGCATATAATGACAGCAAGACGTGAATGACCCAAAATAATGATACCACAGCAAATTTCACAATGCGTAAATGACTTTATAATAACCCAATGTTTATAACACATGAGACAAGTCTAGGCCCAAGTGTTAATTTGATTAACACCTACAAATGATCTTTTTCAATCATAATTACATGCCAAGATAACAATACCTTACCTAGCATGCCTTGTATCCATCTTATTCCAATTAGTTTGCTATAGAATTGAAGAAATACATTATTTACTTCTTTTATCATATTAATAAAAAGATCATTTCTTTGTAATAATCACTCATTTACTGATACTTTAGAGTCATAATTAGTTCAGGATGTAGAAAAATTATTTCCGGTAATGTTTGTTTGCAATTATTGAAGAAAAACTTCTTGCCCACAGTGAAATTGGGAAAACAATCCTGTCAACAGTCGAGTATGACTGCAGTGAAATACATGCATCAAAAATACTTGTCACGGACGTAATATTTGACTCAACATTTTACTTTAAGCAATTGATATGTACTAATAAGGTAGGCATGCTCTTTCTATTGGTACTCCCAAACTTTGGATTTCTATTTCAATTGTTGATATAGGGGGGGTGCAGGGAACCATCCCATTTGGTCCGGGAAATCACCCCCAATTGGGGGCCATAGCCCGCCGCACGGTTTCTTCTGAATAACTTTTTTTTTTTTTGATGATAGAATGTGGAATATTATTGTGTTCCATGGTCATAATAGTAGCTATAGACACTATAAATAGGAGTTTCTCAAGTGCATACTTTTTGAGTTATTTCAAAGTGTGCAGAGAATGCGGGGAGTCACTCCAGTCGACACTATATGGGAGTTATAATGGAACTATTTCAAGAAGAGCATTAATTACAAGCTGTATGCACTGTATGTGATAAGTCATCTTCATTCCTTGGCATGACTGATTATTAGAGGGAAAGCTCATAGGTCATATTCAACCAAACCACTGTGGAAATTGGAATCACTTGAAACTGAAACACCCTAATGAAATATTTCCATAAATTAATTATCCGATATCCTGCCAAATATTACGTAATATCCAGTATCTAGCCAGCAAATAAAAAATAACCGGATACCAAATACAGTATCTGGTGCAACCCTAATGCATTGGACTCCTACAACAGACCGTTCAATTTTTATCATGTAGATGACCTTTATTTAGGACAGAGTTGGATTTCTAGCTTCAGGTACTTACACGGACGCTTCTGGTTTGATATGTAAATATACTTATACTAATGACTGGTTTGAGGAATGACTGGACATGCTTTGCAGGGCATTTGCCCCTGCCATTGGCTGCCACATGTGACATCACTGGTTAGCCCAAAATGTACATGCCCTTCTCACTGGGTTGCCTTCAAAATGTTTGATGACCTTGCCTTTCCCCTCAATTTTCTGAATAGTTACTCCAATATATTAAAAGAAATTCACCAACTCAATGTCTTCCCCTGCCAATGAGTAATATTACCCACCGTGTTGTTATGAGCCAGTCACCTTTCCTCCTTCTACTGGCTCGCCGCGGACTCCACGGGCCAACGGCCGCAGGTGGAAACCGGGCTAATCAAAACAACCCACAAACAATCAGATACAGTCCCTCATCTGCACCTCGATTTACCACAGAACTCTTTTTATTGCTGGATCTCATCTTAAAGTCATCTCCATATTTAGTGCTGTGACCCAGCATCCCACAACCGGTAGTTCATTTCTCCCGTTTGTCTATACACATGCACGGTTTGGTGAGGGTGCGTGAATAATAACAGTGTAGGATTTCTAGCTTGGTCCAGGACGAAGGTTTTTCCCGTCATTGCAGCGTCTGGACGACAAAGCGAAACCCACTATCTATAACTGATCTCTTATTGATATTTTCTGATTCATAAATAAAATGATAAAATCTTATGGAAAATCTCTGTTATTATTGAACAGTGGGCGTATTTATCTGCAAAATCTAATGGAAATGCATTTATTTCACAACTTCTTGTGGAAATGTTTTTTTTTTATCACAGGCTGCTGCTCTTAGAAGCGTTTCGTCTTATGTGATTTGGGTTTACGTGTGTCCCCCAGCTCTTCAAAATCGTATCGCATAAAGCTGTACTTATTCAGGGTTGAAAAGGCAACACGGAAAAAGTGAACCGGCATTCTCCAAACGGGCTCAATTTTAAAAAATTAGATGTTCATCAACGCATATGTTAGGTTAAACTAGAAACGCTTATGATGTGACGTGTTCATGCAGAACTATTTAATGATGTTTAAACAAAGTGAAAAAAAATCATTCAAGGTCCAAATGTTCTTATATGGGTATTCTTGAATATTTGAAACACATTTGAGTTTAATATGTAGCGCTTATCGGCATCATTTGCTTTTGTTTTGACTGATCCGTTCAGCCAGCGAGTTGGAACTCGCAACTTAGTAGTTTTTGTGTCACTATTTTGGACTTGAACGAAACCAAATTCGGGTTAGCGTGAGACCGTTTATGATGAGCTTAGAACACACGAGGCGAAACGTCTCAGATATAGACTGATTACAGATCACCTATAAATGAAACATACACATTATGCGACCTACGAACAGCTGTAATGCGAATTTATATGGTTTTGCACAGCAGCCTCTTTGAGATCCGATAACGGAAATTGATAAAGCTGATCTCATAGGAGAACGATCTCCACTGGGTGGCAAACGGAAAAGCTGTGCGGTAGATTTGTTGTAGATTAATAGCAGCGAATCATTTTTTTATTTACCATCTTCAAAAATGTAGATAATTTATATGACCTCTTCCCAAGGATAATAGCACTGTAAGGCTAAAAAGCGAGGACGTCCTAATATGGTTCCCTAAACTGGTGACGTCAGCGCGCGAAGCAGTAGCTGACTGAAGCCAGCAAGTTCAGTATATTGAAGTAAGGAAACACGGATGCGTTCCGAAGTTTATGTACACAAATAAGGCCATCGGTAACGGAACAAATATATTTATGTTGCTTATAGTAGTAAATGTTAATGATGAAAAGAAGAAACCAATTATTGCCCACCATAATGAAACACTCGAAACACTTTATTACAACATCTATTTACAATTTTCATATTACAAATGAACATTAACCTAGTAGAATATTAACCTCATTGGATGAATAGTATAATTTTGATCAAAGTTTTTTAGATGGTGTCGTAGAGGTCTTTAATTGACCCTACATCATCCTAATAACACTAAACACATTATACGTGCATCACAAGCACCCATTTCTATTAAGCAATCGCATCTTTTGATCTCATTGTTGCATCTCTCTGTAGGTAGCTACAACATTTCCGTTCAGCTAATACAAACTGCTTACAACCATAATGGCAGCGCAACAAATATTTATTTTGGCTAAATAAATATGTATGCCACGCACTAAAAGCCATGGAACATGCATCAGAAGGAATAAAAGATTCAGAGAAATATTTTTACAAAAATCTGGCAACAAGCTGAGCGGGGTTTTTCTAAACTCTTCTGTGAGTCGGACAAGATCTTAGTTCTCGTGGCAATAGTATTATATCCCGGCATAAACATACAAGAAGCGAAACCGTGGCCACAGAGGCAAAGAAAGACACAGCAGAAGCTATATGGGCTTAAATCCAAACCTATAGATAGACTGTAGCTAGGCTAGACAGCCTTGGCCAGTGCAACTTAGGCTTACCTTGGATACTGCTCCACAGAAGCCAGCCTTTCAGCCCGCTGCCTTTCAGCCTGCTGCACGTGAACATGTTCAGGCGAGAAGAAAACTGAATCATCGTCGAGTCATAAAAATTCCAAAAAAGGGGGTCCCTCCAAGGATAACGACGCCACCAAGATTTTCTTGCCGGCTTTCCTATCTCCCTTCTTTTCCCCCACTATATTTACCTTGGATATCTTCATTCAGTTAAGTTGGGATCAATACCAAAGATTTTGCTCCCCCGTGTCTTATTGTCCTTGTGTCTGCTTTTTGGTGCTTGCCCATAATACTCCACCTCATTTGTAAGAAAAGAATAGCATAACTTGGAGTCAGACTGTGCCTTGAAAAAGAAAGCACAGTGTTCACTTGAATTATTATCGCGCACAGAAGCTCATTCACTATTAACTTTTTGAGTAAAAAAAAGGGTGAATACCCTTCATTAATAAAATTAAATAACACCACCTAAAATGTGACTTATCCAGTAGTCACTAGTTTAGGGGTGGTGACTAGTATTTGATTTGAGTATAAGTTTGTTGTTGATTTAGGCACTTGCATTGCAAGGTGCACTGTTTACAATGAACCAAAAATTGAATTTAGTTTAATTAATTAATGTGTTCACCTCCTGGGCAATAGCTCTTATTGGGGCTCATTACAGCTGACTCCAAAAATATTTGCAATAAAAAAAGAAAAAAAAATGTTGTAAGGTTGGGGTGTTAGTGTTATTGCACTTGAACTCATCAGGTATGGGGACACACAAGAAGAAAATCTTCAGTATGGTTTACTTATTAGTTTCCAACTTAACTGAGAGTGGGCATCCGAGGTAGTATAGAAGAGGAAAAAAGGGAGATAGGAAAGCCGTCAAGAAAATCTAGGACCGCTGTTGCTTCACAGCGCGTAATCTTGTCACATGTGAGGCTTGTCCGACACAGTGGTGGAAGAAAGGTCCACGAGTTCGGTCTCAGGAAACTTTTCAACAGGGAGTTGGCGTCCAAACAGAGGGAGCTGATTCACTGTTGTTCTGCGCCAATCCGCAGCTTAAAAGGCTGCACAAAAAGGATTGGGTAACCCAAATATGCCGCATGGGTGACCATTACACATCATTCTGCCTGCCTCATACAGGCAGACAAAATGAGTGCACATGGTAAATGAACATATATATAGAAATAGTATACCCTTATGGGTGTAGCTACCAGGAATACAAATGAGAGGCTTAAGCTCCACAATTAAGAAATACATTTATAACACAACTTGACTAATGTTTATTATTAAGAATTATGAACGCATAATTCTCCCCCTTACTTGAATATACAAGGCTGTATAGTAGTTGTATGATATTTGTACCTATTTGAAAATATCAATTATTTACATTATATATTTATACATAGGCACGAGTCAAGGTAAGGGTGGTATTCAGACATGCTTACACAAGTCATGCTTGTATAAGAATCGGGTACCGATACCGATACCCGATACATGTATCGGCGATACATGTATCGGCGATACATGTATCGCGGTACATTAACGTTAAATTTTATATCGGGAATAAGAACATATAAAAGGATTGAGCCATGTACTGTATGAAACATTTTCATCAGATTCACTTAGCAAATGAACAAAAGATTCACATTAGACGTAATTGGAATTGCCCTTCAAAAAAACGAGTTGACTGAACATTTGGTCTGACAGCCTATTTTGCTTTGGAGCGTGAGCATGACTGGCAAGACTAAAAAGTCGTTCAACAGGAGCTGACGAGGGAAGTGGAGTGTTGAATTTTCTGAAGACGAGGCGAACGCCGGGATACTGCTCGATGCTGCTGAGAGCGTGGGATCCATCCTGGAGATACTTCAGTGCCTCCATTTCTGAGCAGTCTTGGTTAGAGGACTGTGCGTCGGATTTTTGGTAAGTTTGGTATGTTAATGAGTTACCAGTTGGCTAAACCGAAACGTTAAAGTTAAAGTTAAACTGAGTTTCTGTGAGCGGTAATATATCAAGTGCACACGGTGCTTTCACTTTCAAGGCACCAATTTCCGACTCCATATAATTTTTGATTTTTTTTTTTACTAATATGAAATGAGGTCGAGTATTATGAGCAAGCACCAAATATCAGACACAGTCTCAAGGACAAGGATATGACAAGAATTCAATATTTGGTATTGTGTAATTATAAGTTCCCAACTAAACTGAGAGAAGACACCCGATGTATTATAGAACTGAAAAAGAAGGGAGATAGGAAAGCCGGCAATAAAATCAAGGACGCTGTTGCTTCACAGCGGGTAATCTTCACTGGCGTTTTTTTTACAGTAATGGAAGCAAGGTCCACGAGTTTTGTCTCAGGGCTTAGCAGCAGGAGGTTGGCGTACAAATGGAGGTAGTGTTCCTTTTCTGCGCCAATCTGCAGCATAAAATGAAATACACAGAAAAATTATTGGCTAAACCAAATATGCCACATGGGAGATAATTACACACAATTCTGCCTGCCTCATACAGGCAGACAGATTGGGTGCATGTAGTAAATTACCATATAAGTAGAAATAGTATACCCCTATGGGTGTAGCTATTAGGAATAAAATGAGAGGCTTAAGCTCCACAATTCTAAAATTACATCCGACATAATTTGACTGTTATGTTTATTATTAGGAATTATAATGCATAATTCTCCTCCTACTTGGATGTAATGTAGTTGTTGGAAATTTGAACCTATTTGAAAATATGTTATTTACACTATATATCTATACATAGGCACGAGCCAAGGTATGGGTGCTACTCTGACCACCTAAAAATTGCTACCATGTGAGCAAAATACCAATTTGAATATCCTATTATAGCTAATCAAGGATAATTCCTTGGTTATATACATATACATGTATGTATATACACTGGAAATGCTTGAAACAAGGGCCGATTAATTCCAAATAGCTAGTTGCAACTGTACATTTGTGTAAGGTTGAAATCCTGCATCCAGGTGGATACAAGGAATATCCTACTGTAGGCATCTATTATGTAATTATTAGTCTGCTCTAGATTTAGAAACCTAGTATGAGATACTGAAGTAGGCACACAGTGAAAAACTGTTACTCTTACCTGTCTTCTGTGGAACTCTTAGGGGATCCAAAGTATAGCCTTCGTTGTGATTTTTAAAGGTATTGTATCACAGCATCTATGGCAGGCTTAGCTAAAATGTTAGCTAATGAAACCGAGTATGATTGGCACAGGAAGTAAAGTGCTATCCTGAAATATGGCAGAGGGAAGAGTGAAAATTCTCTTGCTTGTGGTCGGGTCTAGCCTACCTAGCTGGATGAGTAAGCCTATATCACTAACACGTTTTACTGTCACTTCGAATCAGTAACATTCGCAGGGCCGTCGTCACAACCCACTCGGTTCCGACTATTTAAATACATGTATTTCAGAAACAACACATAATTCAAACAGAAACAGACACACGGTGTGTTGCTTGATTGAGCTCCGGAGAGTTAAGAAAGCCCTCTTGGGTGTTTATCTAGGAAGGCGTTGATGCCATGCATGCCTCAAGGTTTTTATCTGAATCATTTATTCCTTCTGATGAATATGTTCTATGGCTTTTTGTACGTGCACTGTCATTATGGTTGGAAGAAGTTTTGTACCAGCTGAACGGAAATGTTGTAGCTACCTACAGAGAGATGCAAACAATGAGATCAAAGGAGGCGATTGCTTAATAGCAATAGGTGCTTGTGATGCACGTATAATGTGTTTAGTGTTATTAGGATAATGTAAGGTCAATTGGGAACCTCAACAGATTTATGGGATCTAACATTGGCTCAATCAGAATATAGGTGTTCCCGTAGGTCACTTGTTGCTTATAGTCGCCGAGAGAAGGGGAATGAAAGACTTGTGAGAATTAAGATGTTGTCTACTGGGCCTATTATACTTGGAAGCGATACTTAATTTAGCGCTGGTAGTCGATGGGGGGCGATTTTTGGCACCCAGGGAAAAGAGGGCAAGACACGGATCGTCGCGATCCGATGACGGTTCGGTGAGTCGAGTTTTGGACCCAACGTCCTGTAGATCCGACTTGGAAGTGGAGCCGACGAGTGGTCGGTAGCGGCAGCACACAGGGAGAGGGTTAGCC
>SDVV010039475.1:0-10626 GCA_016164225.1 Gammarus roeselii | reverse complement strand
TATACATCCATTTGTATCTATCTATCTCGATATATTTTTTTTACTAATATTTTTGTTATGAGCTTACCTGTGTTTTTTTAGTAGACTGCAATATTCCAATTTTCATAAAATTAGTAATTCCATTTTTTTTATCAAACTTTTGTTTTTTCTTCTTTCGCTCTTTCATGGTTTGCATTTGATTAACAGCAGGAGGGAATGAAGGAACTAATTGTACCATATTGAACTAAGATATGATATGTATAGATCCACTCGGCTCACCCAACTGATCTGGAAATAAATGACAGGCAGTTAGAATTGTGAGATTGAGAGATTAGTTTTTCTAGTGTTTCACAATTGCAGCCTCCCAGCAGCTCCCACAATAGATGTCAAAAGACTGACACTGAGAAGAGAAAAAGGCCAAACGGCACACCGAATAAAAGGAACTTAGAAGCCTTGCCTAGAACATCGGCCAGCTCCTGCTTTACAGTTGCAAGTCAATCAGAGTTGACAAAATATGCAGGCAGATAGTTCTATTGCTTGACAAATTTGTTCCCAAAGATTTTCATCTCAATGATGAAGCAGCAGAGACGATATTCTAACCTCTGATTCTCATCTTTGCGGCCCACCCCGTCCAGGAGCTCAGCATGCCCTTTCGTCAAGTCTACCGAGCCAAGATAGGCCAGCACAGCCATGCCCGTCAGCACCAACAAGGACCCCGCAGAACAACAAACAGGAAGATGCTGGAAAAAATGTGCACCATTGGCTTTCAGAAAAACACACACAAAGCCATTTATATGAAAAACAACCGAGCTAAACTACAACCCAGCAGACAGCCATAAGTGGAAAAAACAGATACAGATACAGACACTAGGCTACATACCCCAGAACGGCAAGGCGCACCTCACACCCTCATACGCTCACACTCACACAACTTAGCTCTTTTGTGCTGAAGGATCCAGCCGGTAACACTGCAATACACACTCCAGGTAAGGGGTGCAGTCCATGGATCTGTTTGTCAGCAGCAGGGCCTGACAGTTTTCACAGGTTTACCCTCGCCGCATTATAATAGCCGGACCCTTCCACCCCCCGGCCTCGACCATCTCAACAATGAGATGCCAAAGGAGAGAAAGCACATCAGAGCAACATCAAAATCAACCCTTCACAACTATTTTCCCCTCACCCCTGTTCATTGCACGCTCTCTGGCTAATTCTAAATTCATGTCTCTCTTTCCTAATGCCTGCTTCACACCATTCATACACCAAAACTTTGGCCTACCTCTAAGCCTGCGACCACTCGCCTCCGCATTTATCACTCGTTTTACCTATCCCCCTTCATTTATCCTCCCACGTGCCTGAACCATCTCAGAACACGCGAATCTACTGTTCTCCAACTTCTTCACCATCCCTATTCTGATTCGAACCACGTCTTGGGTGATCCAGTCTCTCAGCGTTACTCCAGCCATGCTTCTCAAACAATCTATCTCAAAAACGTTCAACCTTCTCCTCTCCTCTGCTCATATCTCCCCAAGTCTCAGCTCCGTAGAGCACAGTTGGAACAACACCCTCACACAGCCCTCTCTTTGCTTCCATCCCCTACGTCCTACAGCTCATTACACTCTTCAGTGCACCCAACAATCTACACCCTTCCTTCACTTGCGCCTTCACTTCAGTTTCCACTAGTTCAGTTATCTCCACATGGGAGCCCAGATACTTATAACACTGAACTTCCACCATGAGCTCTCTGTTTAGGGTAACACTAATTTTGGTTGCATCGACAGTCCTTGAGCATCTCATTACTGTACTCATACCGACGTTCACTCAAAGCTTCCTCCTCTCACACTCTACCAAACTCAGACACTAGCCTACATAGCTTCTCCCCCGAATCCGCAACCAGGGCCGTATCATCAGCAAATAGCAACTGGCTCAACTGCCAACTATGCCCATTTGCTTCCAACAGTTCCAAGCCACGACCCAGCACACTCGCGTTCACCTCCCTGACCACTCCATCCATAAAGAGGTTGAACAGCCAGGGAGACATCACGCAGCCTTGTCTCAGTCCCACTTTCACTGCGAACTAATCACTCACCTTGCTTCCCACTCTAACACATGCTCAACTGCCAACATAAAAACTCTGCACTGTTACCGTGTGACCTCTAACCCAGTTAGTTTTTTGCTTCATGTCTCAACGCATAGATTTAGTCATTTTATTAAGGCAACCTAAATCATACTTGTTATTTCAGAACCTTAATGCCGTTTACTTAAGCATAACCTCTAGTAACTACATGATCATGTCCATTGTACTGGTTGTCCTAGAATCTAATTGATACGTCTGACCGGTGAGAAATTTACCTTAACTTTGGTCAGCGTCTCTTGATCTGTGAAGAATTGATGAGGTTTTGCTAATGTTTCGGATATTGTGAAAGAGATATGAATGTATATAGATGTAGACCATGAATTGTGAAACTGATAAATTTACGTGTCCCAGTGTGATTCTTTATGTCAGCAAATAAGTTAACACCTCTGGGTGTGCTGGTTTAGGGTTCCAGCATTTAAACGTCCCCTGGGCTAGACATGAGATTCATGCTGGCTTATGGGTGGGGAAGTGCTGCCCAATTTTCTGTGAAATTAATGGAACTAAGCCTGTATTCAGAATTTTGTTAACTTTCTTTAGCACGGTATGGCTGCACTCTCCCTTTAGTTGATGCTGGTTCCCATCTATCCTCAGTTTATTAATTTTTCTAATTACAGTTTTACTTATGTTTTCTTGATATCCAGCCACCCATGCACCTCAGCCTGTAACCTCAGCCTGTAACCTCAGCCTGTAACCTCAGCCTGTAACCTCAGCCTGTAACCTCAGTCAGTAATCTCAGTCGGTAATCCCAGTCAGTAATCCCAGTCAGTAATTTAAGTCTGTAATCTCAGTCAGTAACCTCTGCACCTTAACCTCAGTAACTTTCGGTTTTGACTAACTTGATTAAATTGTTATTTACCAAGCTCATCATATTATCTACTGTATTAGCTAAGCAAACGTTCACCAAATAAAGTTCAGTTCTGGCTTGGTTTTTCATGCCCCCATGTTACCTGAAGTCGGTTTTAACTAAGTGGACAATGAGTTTGTCCCACCCGCGTATGTAACCGCTCCACCTGTTACATTGACATCTCCAACGGGATTAAACTGACTTCAGAACTATATTCTAAATTAATTAAATTTTTATACCAAAATTCTTACTAAACTTCCATAATTTTCAAATCAGAATCTACTGATTACTAACTTTAATCACTACGACTAATAATGCTAAATCTTCCAAAATTAAATCTGAGGTGCATGGGGATGGTAAGTGCAGACTTGGTGCGTCCTCTGGTGGTGGACGCGTAGCTGGAGCTCCTTCGTCCACCAAGAGGTGCAGCAGAGGCCGCTCAGCTGCTTACAGCCGACGCGCAGGTGCGGACGATGCTACCCGTCAAGTCTTTCCTGAGGATCCAGCTCTCAGGATTCTGGCAATCCAGTTGTTTCTTGTCCAGCTCACCTCACCTTCTGTGCAGCAAGACCTGGGTGCTGGGAGAATTCTTCTCAACAATTTCACCAACGTCAAAACTGAAGTGGACATCCTGTGCGAGGCCTGTTTGCCCAAGTGGTATCCAGGACTCGACTTCACTGGAAAACTCCAGCAGGCTTCTCATCACCTAACCCTACTTGCAAATCAAAGTACCGAGAAATTTTCACTTGGATATCTTGCTTTCAATTTGACAAAATCTTATGAAGAATGGTTTCAACTTCTTGGAAAAATAGCCGGTAGCCCATATTGGTCTCAAAATTCTGATTCAACATCTAGTTTGGTAAATTCATCCTCTGACCAAAATAATGTATTAGAAGATCCCAGACTGAATTCTACTGACCCACCTACTGCATCATTAGTTGACCTCAATGTCCCAGAACCAAATCTGTCTCCTGCCAAACAATCAAATTCTACTTTACCACTTTCATCAGAAATGAGGCTGCTTGCCCCGGCTCCAGCAAGGCAAGGTGAATCCGATGTACTCCCTCCTGCCAAGGAACCTATGCTTGCGGCAGACATCTGGCAGACAAACCGGAAAACCAGTGCTGAGAGCAGTATTTCTGCTGACTGCAGCTCAATCTGTGGGTCACGTTCAAGACAACCCCTTCCACTGGTGCCCTGTCCTGATAGACAGCTTGGCCGCAGATTCATTCCACGCTGTTCAGGCTGTGGTGGACAGCACTTGGGCATGAGCTGCTGGAGGAGAACGAAAAGTTGCAATTGGTGCGGACGTCATGGACACCTGGAAGAGAATTGTTGGAGGAAGTCTGGCCCATGTCTCATCTGTGGCAGCAAGGAACACAGGCTACGCCAGTGCCCTCGCTTTCTTCCTCTGAAAAGCCCTGTTTTCCCTCCATGGTGTTTGGATTGTGGCAGTGGTCACTTGGGCACTGATTGCGAAGATCCTTATATGGAGACGTGTAGTTATAAAATATATTCATTGCAAGTACAGAACCAGATCATTACTTTGAAATCACGTTTTCTGTCAAAAAATAAATTTAGGTCGGTTAAAAAATTGTGTGGTTGCGTAATGAGACCCATGTATTTATATAAACAAAGCTCATTGAGCAATAATTTCCATTGAGCACGAAGCTGGTGGAGAGGCATGTTACCGTGTGACCTCTAACCCAGTTAGTTTTTCGCTTTGTGTCAACGCATAAATTTAGTCATTTTTTTAAGGCAACCTAAATCATATTTGTTATTTCAGAACCTTAATGCCGTTTACTTAAGCATAACCTCTAGTAACTACATGATCATGTCCATTGTACTGGTTGTCCTAGAATCTAATTGATATGTCTGAACAGTGAGAAATTTACCTTAACTTGAGTCAGCGTCTCTTGATCTGTGAAGAATTGTTAAGGTTTTGCTAATGTTTCGGATATTGTGAAAGAGATTTGAATGAATATAGATGTAGACCATGAATTGTGAAACTGATAAATTTAAGTGTCCCAGTGTGATTCTTTATGTCAGCCAATAAGTTAACACCTCTGGGTGTGCTGGTTTAGGGTTCCAGCATTTAAACGTCCCCTGGGCTAGACATGAGATTCATGCTGGCTTATGGGTGGGAAAGTGCTGCCCAATTTTCTGTGAAATTAATGGAACTAAGCCTGTATTCAGAATTTTGTTAACTTTCTTTAGCACGGTATGGCTGCACTCTCCCTATAGTTGATGCTGGTTCCCATCTATCCTCAGTTTATTAATTTTTCTAATTACAGTTTTACTTACGTTTTCCTGATATCCAGTCACCCATGCACCTCAGCCTGTAACCTCAGCCTGTAACCTCAGTCAGTAATCTCAGTCAGTAATCCCAGTCAGTAATCCCAGTCAGTAATTCAAGTCTGTAATCTCAGTCAGTAACCTCTGCACCTTAACCTCAGTAACTTTCGGTTTTGACTAACTTGATTAAATTGTTATTTACCAAGCTCATCATATTATCTACTGTATTAGCTAAGCAAACGTTCATCAAATAAAGTTCAGTTCTGGCTTGGTTTTTCATGCTCCCATGTTACCTGAAGTTGGTTTTAACCAAGTGGACAACGAGTTTGTCCCACCCGCGTATGTAACAGCGCCACCTGTTACAGCACCGCTTTCAGCAGATGTCCGCCCACTCCATACAAATGCATTACTCTCCCCAGCGCTTCTCTGTCAATCCTGTAGTATGCCTTCTCCAGATCCACAAAGGCTCAGAACACATCCTTTTCTTTGATAAGGTACTTTTCACAGACCTATCTCACTGCAAAAATCAGATCGGCCTACCCTCTACAACTCCTAAAGCCACACTGTTCCTCTCCAATTATGCAGTCCGTACAGTCTCTACTCCTTTTGATCAGCACTCTCCCTTACAACTTACTAAGCACACATAACAGACTGATACCTCTTGAGCTGCAGCACTCTTTTCTATTTCCTTTGCCCTTATATAGCAAAACAATGCAGGCACTGGGCCACTCAATTGGTACCACGCCCAACACAAAACACAAATTCAGTAACCTCACCAACCATTCAACAATGGTTACTCCACCCTCCTTCAAACACTCTGTCGCAATGCTTTTCAAACCAGGGGCTTTCCCTGCTTTCATCACCTCCACCACCTCCTGCACCTCTTCCCTGGTAATGTCCGCCCCAAACTCTCCCAAAACTAGCATCCGAGCACCACCACCCGCAGCAACAATGTCAGCCTCTGTCATCCTCAAAATTCAACAACTCATCAAAATACTGGGCCCACCTCTTCCATACTGCACCAATTTCCAACAACAACAGTCGTTCTCATCTTTCACCACTTCCTCCGTTCCAGTCTCTCTCTCTTTGTCACCCTCTTTACCTCTTTCCAGAACATCTTCTTGTTCTCCTCAAAATTCTGGCACAACCATCTGCCCAAACTGGCATCTGGGTCCCTTTTGACTCTTCTCCCTCACCACCCACTTCACCTCATTTCTCCTCTTTGTAGCTTTCATAAGCCACCACCGATTTCAACTGCAACCACTCCTCAAATGCTACTCTTTTTTGTGCCACCGCTAGCTTGACCTCCTCGTTCCACCACTTGCAACCTTTCTTTCTGCACCCACCCACACGGCGCGCACCACACACATTCTTTGCATGTCTCAACAACGCATCCCTTACCATCTTCCATTTTTCCTCCACATCTCTCTGGTCCTGTCCTCTCACGTTGTCATATTCTTCGGTCAGCGCCTGCTGGGACTATTCTGCTTCACTTCTCACATTCAGTCCACTCACTTTCACTACCCCTGTTCCTCCTCCTACTTGTTTGTTGCCCTACCACTTCTGCTTCACTCTTAATCTACCTTCCACTAGCAGATGGTCAGACACTCTTCCACCCTCCTCTCAACACCTGCACATCCAACAGCCTCCCCACCACTCTCTACGATATCAGCACAAAATCCATTAGTGCTCTCTCAACCACTGCACCACGGGCCATCTTTACCCATGTGTACTTGTGAATATCTCGCTTCTTGAACAAACGGTTCTCAACCACCAACTCCTGCTCCATACACAGCCTATCAGGTTTTCTCCTCTGTCCTTTCTACTGGGAATGCCATACCATTCTTACCACGTTCTCCACCACTACATCTTCAACTCTTGCATTAAGGTCACCCAGTACAACTACATTGAACTGACCTCCAAAACTCTCAATACACTCACTCAGGTCAGTCCAGAATTGCTTCCTCTCCTTTTCACTCCTCATGCTGCCAAGTCCATAGGCACTAACAAATGCCTACCTTTCTACAACTAACTTGACTTTTGCCCACATCAATCTTGAGAACACCTTCCATTTAGTAGCGCTACCAGCCAACTGATCACTCAATATCAAGACCACACCTTCTCGTGCCCCACCTTCCTCTACACCAGACTTTCTCTCACTTACCACACCAAACTCACATTCACCCATACCTTTCAATTTTGTCTCACTCAGTGCCAACACATCAAACTTCCTCCTCACAAACATCTCACCAATCTCTCTCCTTTTTACCTCATTCGTACTACAGCCATGCACATTCAGCAACCCTAACAATAGGTTTTGGAGAGGCATGAGCTTCTCCTCCCCTGCTCGTCTTGCCGTCTTTGAGGAAGGGTCTCACAGAGAAAGAGATTCTTAAGCCCTTTGCCTGCCCTTTTTAGTTGCCTTTTTACTCCTGGCAACAAGGCGTTAGAAAACATCAATGGAAACCAAACCAGATACAAGTACATTTTTTCAATATTACAGATTACTATTGAACTTTCAGCCGTTAAAACTTATCCACATGGTCACTACCCGCACAACTGCATTTTCAAACAGTAGTACCAGGGTGCAACAGCCTTCAGAATTGTTTCCAAGTCTTAGCTAGAAATGAAGGCATTTTGGACCAAAATCAGTTTCCAAGTGTGAAAAAAAGCCGGAGGCTGGAGGATGAGGTGTCAAATTTGTTCTAGAATAGCTGAATAGAGTTGGGAGATATAGTTAATAAAAGTTCCAAACATACAGAAATATTCAATCATTCAAGAATGCCTAAAGTTGCTGGAAAACGACAACATGTTTCTATGAGTAGGTACAACAGTTCATACGAAAAGTACAAGGTACATTCAATTTAAAAGGTACATTAAATCAGATTTGGCACAAGCCTTGATTGGCAAGACACTCTCCCAGACCCAGCTGGGCCGCTGTCGGACCTACTGGAGCTGCAAGGGGAGCAAGGTGAGTAGCCACGGCCCAGTAGTGGACAACGCTGTCAACCACAACAAACAGGTGCCACACTGCCTCCAACTTGAAAAATACTACACCAGCCAGGTACAACAGGCTGCCCAACTTCAGCTCTGCGAGTCCCAAGGCCTCGTCTTGCCAGAGCATTTTAACAACAGCAATGATGGCATGACTCCTATCACCAAGTTGCAGATGGTGTCAACTATCTTGAACATTTCATGGAACATTTGCTGCCAACACCCAGATGCCCCATCTGAGGTTTATAGTCCACGACTGTAATGCAAGTGGTTTAAGCAGCAGCCAAGGGGTGTACGATGAGGCGATGAACAAATATATCATGACACGGTCCGAGCGGTGAAGGATCTCACATAGGCAGCAGCCCAGTTTGGTATAGCTAATGATGTGAGAGTGTAGAGACCGTGAAGAGCAGCACCAATGGGGCCTCATACACGGCAAAGGCAACAGAATGAACAATGAAGCGGCTCTTGGGCAATGTGTGGTCAGTTGAATCCGTTGACTCCAGCAGTAGCCTCAGGTCACATGGCAGGTGCTACAAAAAAAACATGGAAAGCAATGTTGGCCCAGTGCTCTTCTGTATTTGGCTCATAAGCAGCTCGGCCAACGGCCACAGGATTCTTCCATTGGATCCGTTCAAGACGAGAACTGCTTCCACACATCTTGAACAATTTCAATGTCAATTAAACAGCAGTTAGTGGAGTAAGATTCAACTATATCATGGGAACCCATGTTCATGACAGCTGTCATGCAAGACAATGGTCCTCAACTCCCCGTACTGCCTATGAGCCAGATGACACTACAGTAGCTACTGCACAATCTTGTCACACAGTTAATAAACCATATGCAAACAAACGCAAATTCATCAGCCTAGTCAGAATCTAAAAATTCCTTTTAAATCAGATCAGCAAGAGCTTGCTTATAGCGAGTGATATCTGTCAACTGCACTATGTCAGCAGGCAAGCCATTCCACACACCAACACATCTCACACTGAAGGACCTACTGAGAGCAGACATCAGAGGAGCAAGGAGGAAACACTAGCTTCAGCCTACAACCTCTAGTACCAACTCTTGAAGCCAAAGAATACATAGTTAGCAAATCCTCTAATTTCCCATGCAAATTCTGGCTTCTCAAACGACCAATCGGAATTGAAGTGATGGTAATCTTAGTTATCGGTGCAACGGCAACAAGTGCTCTTTAGCACTAAAAGTACCAGATTTCTTGTAACAAAATCTGAAAAAAATTTGCAAAAACTTCCACGAAAAAATATCTAAAATTGTAATAGAACTAATAATTTTGTGAAAAGGTGATCGAGTGCCTAGTAAGAAAATTTTGCTTAAAAAAAAAATTGAACCATAGCACCAAAATTTGGGACATAAACTCAATAAAATATCTATTGCTATAGATAAAACCTTGCACTGGAATGGGTAGCTGTTGCACAGGAAACCAAACTTATTACTCTCAGAGATAGTGGACTAAATTAGAGCATTTCAAATTTACATTTTACTGCAGACACTCAGAGACAACTTTACACATGTAATCTTCAATCTCTTTACAGATTGCAGCAAGTCCCAGGATCTGCCTTGCTAACTCAAGAGTAACAACCACAGGATGCCAAGCATTGCAGTAAGTAAGTTTGCAAAAAAAATATGCGCTCCAATGTGCAATATTATTCTCGTCAAGCTGGAGCATCTAACTAGAATTCGGGAAAAAAGGTAAACTCTTATGCACTACTCCATAAACTCTGAATCCATTCAACTATAGACTGGTAAAGATATGCGAATACTATACTCCAATTCATATAAAATGCTATAGTAAATTTCAAACTCCTAGAAGACACAAACTTACAATATACAAAATAATACACAACCCCCTCTCCAGCAGCAAAAAAATCGTTTCTAACTCTGTCATGCTTCCGACACTAACAACGCTCTCCCCCCCCTCCAAGCCCCAGGTCACCACTTTCCCCCCATCAACCAAACTAGTCAATCTAGGGGCTCTCCAGTAACAGATACAGCAGCCTCTCTGATTGTCTTTGAGAGAGCTACTCTCTCAAGAGGACTGCGGTCATGACAAATCGTGATAGTGGGGCAGGTCAAGACTCGCCGGAGCAAGCAAGGGCAGAGAAGTGATGCAGGGACACAGGTGCAAACGCAGTCAGTCGTGGTTGGCTAACCCTTCCATTCACAAAGCAGGCGCTCCATTCTTCTTGCTGGAAAGAAAGGTATCCGTTAGATACCTGGCCATGTAAACGTCAACTCACTAGCTAATAAAGTCGATTTTATCTCAAACTTACTTGTGAAGCAGGGTATTCATGTTTTAGCTGTTAGTGAGACGTGGTTGTTGCCTTCTGTTTCATCATCCTTCATCGACATTGCTGA
>SDVV010039474.1:0-10626 GCA_016164225.1 Gammarus roeselii | reverse complement strand
ACGGACGTTACATACAAGCCAGCGATCAATAACTCGCAGCTGGGCACGGACGTTACATTCAAGCCTGCGATCAATAACTCGCAGCTGGGCACGGACGCTACATTCAAGCCAGCGATCAATAACTCGCAGCTGGGCACGGACGTTACTATAAGTAATTTGAAGCAAATAAAGTGTTCTGCGACCCTCGCTCTTTAGTGTCACTAGCGTAAAGAGGACATTCGATTGCGAGTGAAATTGTTCCCGAACATTACAACAAGTGTACATTTTATCACACTAAACTGTTTACTTTTATTATGAATAAATAATGTGTATTGACAACATGAACATAAAAAAAAATCAAAGTCGTACCTCATTCGCTTTCAAACGCGGTGACTTTGATCAGCAACTTGTTCAATACTGATACATTCAATTGCAATTTGATTTATTGCATTATTTTCTAGCGATTTATTTTAAAATACAATCGTACATCATGAAGTGGAACATGTAAAATAGTTCTTGCAGCAATTTAAATTGATTTCAAGTACACGATTAATTAACCATGTTTAGTTAATATTTTTTTATAACAGCTACTGCCTGTGTCACCGACTTAACATTTTAAACAAACAAATAAATGACTCGTCAACCATTTCAAGTAAAAAATTAAAATATCAATATTATAAAGACAACAATCATGTGAAAAATATTGCTGTACATTCGTGCATGACAAAGTTTGAATTTAAATATAGTCAAAATGAATTTATTTCGCCGGTCGTGAAAACACGCTATCAGTAAGTTGTTTTAATTTTAAAATATATCAGATCATTCGAGGAAATAGTAAACAGTATTCATCGAATGAGTTGGAATAATATTTTTCACTTGAACAGTATTCCACGTTAGCAATTTTGTGTCTGCTCGCTATAAATCACCGGGCCGGCTGCTACAAGTCGTGTTTTCCTGACATATTCGTCTCATCTATTTGCTCAAATTTCACAGATGAAAGTTTCCTAGTTCAAAAGCATATTTCTCAGTAATTAATTAGCGAAGAGTTTGGCATCTCACATGTCATAGCAACAATTGCACTTATTATTCAGTGAAATGATGACTAACTCAGCTGCCTCACCTTTAGACAATTTCGATCAATTTCTACAGCTGTTCATCATGCAGCAACTACTGATGGTGTAAAGGACATAACATATTACGAATAAGCTTATGATCGTACAGAAATGTGCATCTAGGCCAATCTCAAATAACGTTATGTTATTTCATTTAAATGAAGAGCCGTTACCATTTAATTGTCAGGATCTATGCTCGTAATTAATATCTCTCATGATGTACACTGAACGGTTCAACAGGAAATGTAATATTGATTCGAGAATTGTTTGTTCATGAAGATATATCTTCTTGCAGTTTAAAATGATATTAAACAGTAAGTGCATGCAGTGCCACCCCCTTCGCAGGTTTATCTGAGTGTTTATGAACTTGAATAAGTTTAATTGGGCTGCTCTATCGCAATAACTCTTACGAGACATGCTTTGGAAGCTCTGATGTAGCGCTATGCGACAGGCAGTAGATATTGCAAAGGATGTAACTTAAATAAATAAACTATGAATTTTGAAAAGGGCATGAGTGATAGGAAATAACTCAAGTAATTAGAACAAATAAACTCATGCATACCCTCATTAATATTAAATTTAGTAATGGACTGTTCACTAACCATTACGATTAATGTATCGAATTTGAAATAGTTCTAATTAGAATTGTAAAAGCCCTAATATCATGATGTTTTGGAAATGGAATTGGATTATGATGAGGGTATGCGCTTGCATCACCTTTACTGATAAGACATGGCTTGAGCAAGTGAATGAGGCACCATGACGGTGCTGACGAAAGGCGGCACCTGCATCAGTGCCCAGCCTCATCCCACTCACACAGCTGTTGTACAAGAGTCAGCTGCTCTACCAACTTTGAATGGAAATAATAAATACTTTGTAAGGGGCATATACCGAGCCCTCATAGGGCTTGTGAGAGTCAGAATTATTGTTCAATAGTCATTGCTGAAAATTTTAATATCGACTCATGTTCATCAGGTAGTCATGTACTACAGAAAAGGTTTCGAACAAACTGTCTTTACATTACATAAGCCAGTTCATCTTTAGCGAATGATAGATGTGGTTCGATCGATAGATGTGGTTCGATCGATCTATTGTTCTTTATGATGGTATGGGCGAATGTGGAATGAGTGAGGTTAATAGAAGGAAATCAGGCATGGAGGAAGGTAGGGCACTGGAATGTATGTAGTTATTATTGTGCGTTCAGTTGGCCAGTTGCATTACGAAGCGGAGCAAGGGTGCTCAAGATTGATGGGCATGAAGTCTAGTTAGGTATAGAAAGAAGACGTCTTTGAGTACTTTAGGATCCCGTTGTGAGTGGAGGGGGGATGGGGAAAAAACATTGTTTAATTGATTAAATCGTGAGTCAGTGTAGTCATTAAAATGTCGATGTCTTTGGTGACTTAAATGCCAGAGTTGGTCACGTCCTGGTGGATAAATGTGGTGTACATGTGTCTACATGTACACATGGATAAAGATTGCCCACGGTTCCATGGTGGACAGAGCTCCATCAGATTGTGTGTTGATTTCGGAAATAGCGGTGAGGAGGCTGACTGATGTGCATACATTTTTAGACGAAGGAGGATTGTTGCCTGATCATCAACTGGTTAAAGAAAAATTAAGAGTGGAGCTAGGGTGGAAAAGGGACAAAAAGATTAGTATGTGGAATTGAGGTAGTGATGGGGATTGAACTGTAATTGACAAACAAAGCTTAGAAGTTCGAGCATGTGTTGAAGGAGGGAGATGTCATTGTAGGAGGTAATAAGCAGAGGAATACTGCGGAAAAAGGGAGACGTTCAAAGATCAGTGTTGAGATATGCGAAATATTTGTGTGGTGTGCGCCGTGTGGTTGGGGTTATAAGGATGGGTTGTGATTAGTGCGGCGATAAGACTAAATAGGCTGTGGAGCAGAAGTGAAGAGCAGTTTAGGAGGTTTCAGAATCGAAGATTGGAATTCTTCGGGAATTGATTAGCGATAAATTCAACCTCACAAGAAGAGCGTCTCATATGTCTTAGTAATCATAGTATGGGTAATACTCACACATTTGACGGGCTAGCGCAAAAATACCAGCTCTGCCAGTTACCATACAAAACGATTAATTTGAATCTGATTTATTGCCCTTCACAATGCCAGTCAGCTGACAGCATCTGATGATGACAAAATGTATACGAAACGTTTTCAATATCTTCAGAATAGCAGCGAAAATTGTCTCATGTAAGCGTTTGAAATAAATGATTTCACATTCCGTTTAATCGAAAGCCCTTATCAACTAATTGTCAGAATCCGCGCCGTTCAATTAGAGCTGTCATAGTGTCCACTTATCGGGTATATTGGCATAAGTGATCTTGATTGCATAATATTTGCCTCACGGCTCATCGCCGCTTTTTATTATAAAAAAATTGATGCTTGCAAGCATGTGGGTGTGCCTTTGCTGGAGTTGAGTTATAAATTTGATGCTTGGATTCCGACGAAATACGGATAGTGCACTTTCAAGTCTAGCACACCTAATTGATGATTTGCTGTATTTTGCGTGCTGTATTTTGCGTGCTGTATTTTGCGCACACCTAATTGATGATGTGCTGTATTTTGCGTTTACTAACAAAATTAGTGATGCACAAACAAGCACGTATTTTTTGAAAATGTCGACACTATGTACGAGCCACTACGAACACAATTGGGAACCCATTATCGTCATTGGTAATTTAACTGTAATTTTCAACGTCCAGATTGGCAGTATCCCTGAAATGCTCAACTCTCCGGCACTAACGTGTTGCACTTGTGATGGTTCAATAAGTTGACTTTAAATGTCGTCCAAAAGGTGTCACTTATGATGTAGCGCAGATGCCGTGTTAGCATTACCTTACAAGAGGTCTGCATTTTTCAACTATGTGTATTTTCCTTTTAACCCAAATTTTATTAGGGCAAGTATAAATGTTCTTATATAATGACAAAATACAATCTATCATGTGACTGACTGTTAAATTTAAAATAGGTTTGTTTGGATGAAGAGATCTGTTGTTTACATAGTAGCTCGACATAGATGCTATTGTATGAACAGTCAAATCTGCACTTAAAAATAGTGATGAAGTAGAAAACACACCATGCTTTCGACCAACATGAGGGGATTTATTCGCTCATTTGTTCTCTATTCTATCCTCTAATGTCATTCTGTCGCTCCCAATTAACTTAATAACTGGTTCATCTTGCACCAGGCTCAGTTACTTGTGAAGTAACATGCGTCACAACATGACATTTACATTAGGTTATAAGGTGACTTTGCTGTCCTCCACATGTGTGTGGTTGTGAGAACTTCACGATCGTCCATCGTGGTGTGTGGCAGTTGTGATTTCTTCACTACGTCTATTGTGGTGTGTGATAGTTGTGAGAACCTCACGATCGTCCATCGTGGTGTGTGGTAGGTGTGAGAACCTCACGATCGTCCATCGTGGTGTGTGGTAGGTGTGAGATCTTCACGATCATCCACCGTAGTGTGTGGTAGTTGTGAGAACCTCACGATCGTCCATCGTGGTGTGTGGTAGGTGTGAGATCTTCACGATCATCCACCGTAGTGTGTGGTAGGTGTGAGAACCTCACGATCGTCCATCGTGGTGTGTGGTAGGTGTGAGATCTTCACGATCATCCACCGTAGTGTGTGGTAGGTGTGAGAACCTCACGATCGTCCATCGTGGTGTGTGGTAGGTGTGAGATCTTCACGATCATCCACCGTAGTGTGTGGTAGGTGTGAGAACTTCACGATCGTCCATCGTGGTGGACGATCGTTACACAATATGTGAACATGGAACAATACTTTGCCCGTGATTTGAAAACATTCATAGTAACATACTTCTGTCGGTCTAAATACAACCTTGTCACTAAATAGCAGGACAAGGGATTTAAATAATTGTTTAGGCAACCCCAATTTTAATTTAATGTACTATACCGAATGAAAATACGTCGCATAAAAAGATTTGGTTAATACATCCCTACAATGTGTCTTAAAGGAATTATGTATGTGTAGACATGCAGCCGTTTTATCCTATGTGTCTGTAACTGCATACATGCATACCTTAAACATGCATACAGGAAATATCATGGGCTATTGGCAAATCATCAAAATTCACGTATTTATGTCATGATGGTACATAGGTAGAGGAAAGCAATATTTGATAATGAAAAGACCTTGGTAAAGTATATTCTATAATATACATTGCAATTCTTATGACCGCATTAATATAATTTCTTTCGCATTCGTATAAGCAAATATAACAACGAAGTGACATCAACTATTGTTCGGATTTCTCATCACTTGTTTGAATATACATTCGATCACAGTCCGTCACATCAGGACAAACGTGATTAAATTGCCCTCTTCAATGCAACAATGACTTTGATGTCAACTAATGATGCGTTGATTAAAAGTTTCCCCAACTAAAAATGATGAGGCCGTAATTGCTCCGCAACGAATGTGGTCTTCGGCGCTCGTGGGATGTTGTATTATCGTGCAGAATCACGGGTGTCATTTTGGTGTCAATTCATCAAAAGATAAACTTTGATGCTTCTCTCTATCATTTGAGGCACCGTTACTGTCATTTATTATCGATATTGCATTCATGTTAGTACAAGTACAGTTCATCTATAAATGTCTGTACGGTTCCACGAATGAAGATCATTTCAATGACTCTGTCCCAAGGGATTAATTTCCATTGTATCTGGATAGCGCCAGCTATCCAGATACAGCATTTAAGACCTTACAAAAACCATTCATCCTTCCTTTATGTGACGGTTATCCCGAAATGCGCAGTTATTTTTTGGAAGCACGGGTTTGGTTCTGGTATAATTGAATAGGCCCGATTCACAGGGCAGAATGTTAGCCTCGCGTACATCGGGTGAAACGGATGAAAAATAATTTCTCAGTTGGTAATCTTTTAACGGGGCCAGTATATTACTGCTAAATGTAATAATAACCACTACGTGCAATTGCTTACTGAATACGATATTTATTTTGAACATTCATATAATAATTTGTGCCTGGTCATTAGATATGTTCGTACTACGAGCATCAATACCAAGCATTTGATTGACTCATATACTGTCCGTATCCATAATCAGTAAATATAACAAACATGTACATTACTTTCATTTACACCGAAAATCTATGAAAGAAAAAGCTTGTCTGGGGCGCCATTTGTCGTGATTTCGAAACCATTTGGCGTGCGGGTTGTCTCTATCAAAAAGCCTCAATAGTGCAAATTTATTTTACATTTTCGTATTGGGGCGTGTTGATTACCATTAGCTGGTGGATTCATGATACAGTGAGATGGGCATCACGATAATGTATGAAAGAGATGCCAATCATAGACCACAGTTCCTGAACACCGTTGCTGTTCCAAATTTGACTGATTCTAGATGTTGGTACCTGATCCAATCCGACCCGGGTATTCAATGTTAGTTTGGATATCTTTATGTGTGACGTCGGTGCCATCATCTCCATAAAAAAAATATCATATCAACTAATTGCAGACTGCTCAGTATTCATTAGATAGTGACCGCAAAAGCTCGTTTACAATAGGTAAGTGTCCAACAGTAGACCTGTGGGAGATTATTCTAATGACAACTGGTGTTGTTTATAATAGGTGAGGGCGCAACATTTTACTGTCATCTATAATTCGTAGTGGGACACTTCCCAACTTCTTGTCAATATTGTTCTGAAATAAATGTGGCAAACTCAAAGTTTCATCAACAATGGAACTATTCAGTCAAGTTCGCCCAGGCAAACGCTAGTTTGACGTTGATTAATGGAAGAGCTTGGGAGAAGTTTGAAATGAGGATGAGGACTTGAGAGCTTCCGAAGCGTGGACATCTGGGAGGACATCTGGAAACAATCCTACTGACTGCGCCACACTGAGTTTGAAAACTTGAAAATTTCTGCAGCGCGGAATGATTAACATACATGGATATCTGGAAACAATACTACTGACAACGCCAGACTGACTTTTTCTAATTACAAGTAGACTGACTAGTCATTTTTTTATAACTAGAAAATTTTCTCACTCTAGTTATTCATCTCTAATAACCCCTGCTTTAGTGGATACTCGAATCACTTGCTGCTGGATAATGGTAATAAATTTGTCTGCAAAAGGAAGCGATAACTGTCAATCGAATTGACTTGGAAGTGCGGTAAACATGAACATTCGCGATGAGAATTTCAGTATCAGCTCTGGAACATCATCATTTACGACCGCCCTTGATTTTCTTCTAATAAAATTCATGAGTGTTACACATTGAATATCCGTATTTAAAGTCTTTCTGACCGTATTTCTATATAACTTGCGAATTGCTCATTAAAAACTTTATTCATCAGAGTTATTCCCCGTATAGATAAACTGTTCTCCGAAACCTGGTTTGTTTATAAAGTCGTTCACTTTACTGTACAATCTGTTTGGTAAACTGGGAAAATCTAACAACGAAGAACCTAACTTGGGAACAAAACTGAATACAAATTCTGTTATGTTACGATAGGTGATATCATTCCTTCTAGTCATGACTCCCGTTATTCCATAAAATATACTTCTTCATCAGTTACAACGCTCGCGATCTCACGATTTATTACCACTAGCACTGTAACCAATGTATTAATAATGACAGTAAAAGAACAATTTGATCAATTTCAATTAATTTCGAAGGAATTAAACTCGATGTGATAAAACGTTCAACTCCATGTCAGATGAATTTATTTCGACGGGGGAGGAATTCAACTCGTTGTGGGAGGAATTCACCTCGATGTGGGAGAAAATCAACTTGATGTGGAGGACGTAACTCAAGTAATCTAGATTTCCGGAGTCATTGAACGCAACGAACTCATCCAGTTTCCAGATGTGTCCTGTATTTAAGTGATAAATGTATACATTCCATCGACGCTGTGTTTTGTTTGGAGTGGGATTTTATGACTGGAAAATTGCCATCATAAGTCACATCCAAATCAGACGAAAAAACTCTCTAAGCGTCATTTCATGTCTGATCAGATTTATCTGATCAGATTTGATCCGCAAGCATTTGATCCGCAAAAAATCCTCGCAAAAATGTGCCTATCTTTGACTGATCCTTCTTTGGTTTCCAGATATGATCTATTGTTGATTATTTTCTGTAAAATTATAAGTTTGAGATGGAGGTCATGAAACCATAACCTGTAGTTGAAAACCTTAACGATTTTCTTATTGAAAATGTGTTTTTATATAAATAGAAAATTCAAATAATCTTATCCATTTGACCATTAAATTATTTTATCAAGTTACTGTCGTTTAAATTCAAAGTATAAGCAATATGAGGAGAAATGACATTGGTCGAAAATGAAAACAATTCTTGTTATTGATTAGAAGCGATATATGTTATTTGTCTTTTCACTGTGACATCATTCAAATCAAAAATCGAAAGAAAAAAATCCTATTATAATAATCACCAGTTGATGAAATCGAAACCGCCGCCTGGATTCTCCGACCTCTGTTTCTCTTACCCCAAACACGTCATATGATTTGTTTGCGCTATAATATGTGCGTTGTTCCTTCGATTTGATCATCGAAGGAACTCCTCTTTCTGAGCATCGCTGCTGACCAAATGACAGGTTGAGAAAGTGAATCAGCATGTCTCAATATAGGCCTTGCCTTAGAAAACTGGAGCCCGGTATCACGCATGCATGGAATTACTGCCAGAAAATAGAAAGATCATACACCCTTTACTGTTTATATCCTTTGTAAGTAGCATATATGCTATCGAGGCTTTTTTCTTTATATTTTTGGCTCTAATGTTAAGTAATATGAGTTAGAAAGTGAAAAAATTTATACCTATTGCTCACCGTTGGAACTTTACCTGCATCAACAATCAATTCTTGATCTCTTGTTGGAAACGTTTTGTTTGTTGGAAACGTTTTGTATTTCGAACAGTATAAGTGAAAATGATAACTCGGGTACCGAGAAAAAGTGGGAATCGTTTTCGTTAAAATATGTCCGTCAATTTGACATACGTAATCAGTATCACTCACCTCATCGAATTTTGTAAAATTTTAAGGCAGGTTCAGAATCTCATTACGGTGTAAGAAAACATCATATAATATGTAAAGGATTCCTGATAAATGAAAAACACTGATCGATGTTCCTATTGCTCACGTATGTCGTTTTACATTAACATCAGCAGTGACCAGGGTAATAGTAATACATCATCATGAGTGAATTCCCCTGATTTAGATTATGCAGAGTTTTTGGGTTATTGCTTCCACGTAGTCATAATGTTTCATGGAAACATTAGGCAGGCAATTGGAATCAGTTTCGAATCTACTTCTATTTTCTCGTGGAAGAACAGCTTTTCTTAACAATCATTCTACATCTTTTATATACGCGATATTTGAACGAATAAAATGGAACTAAAAATCAAGGCACCTGAAGACGCTGTCAATGGTAATTGTTGCTCATTAGGAAAGGAATCAACGTGAACACTACATTATGCCACAGTGAATTGTATTGAGTCGTCGGTACAGAAAAATATTTTTTACATTTCAAATGCAATATGTTACGTCATGGCATACGAATGAACAGAGCCGACACAGACTGCATTGCTTCGAATCATCGACGGAATGTTTCTTGTGCAGTCAACCACAATGAAGCCAATACCAGCCCTTTGATTTTCCCAAAACCCTGCAGGCAAGAAACTTTAATTTTCACTTCCGGGAAAGTTCAATTTTAGACGGCTATTCCCACGAAGCGAAACAGTTAATAATATGATTACATTCAATAGCAGACGGAATGTGTTCGTTACAGACTGAATAAAAAAAAATAGCACGCTGCTGATTACCAGTCGATGTTTAATAACTTGAGGAATTTCTGCCAGCGGGAAATGCAATAAAGAGGTGGCGGTTTTGATAGCGTATGTTTCGTACGCAAAACCTATTGGTTCGTCAAGTGAAAAACTCGTTATCGGACAGGAATTGAATCGTAGGATAAATATTTTGAAAAGGTCTGGAATATTGTTGCTACATTAATTCTCGCAGTTCCCTCGCGTTGAGTTTCCTTAAATATATTTTATATTTAATGATTACCATATTAAAATGAAGGTTTATGTGAGTCAGAGGTAAATAAACTGTGTTTGTTCAAAAAAATTTAATGGTATTCACGACATAAGTTTTTTTAGTGGGCCAGAAATGTATAATTATTTATTTTATGCTTCTGTATAAAAAAATCAATAAATATGTTGTATATGAGGCCGCTCTTTATTATATCTTATTAGAATAATGATAGAGTTGCATCAATACCAATAAAATTTAGAACCTCCCATGCATCAATGAAATAGATTCTGTAAACAAATAATACCAGGAACTACGAAAAAATGTACTTCTTATATGATGCGGTGATGATATAGAAAGCAAAATAAAATAAATCGCTAGAAAATTATAGCCTAGTCCCGTGAAATATTCTATGCCTCAGGCTCGTAAGGCTCTTGATGATTAATGTTAACAAAAAATACTAAAGGAATAATGTCATGCATCTCGGC
>SDVV010039473.1:0-10626 GCA_016164225.1 Gammarus roeselii | reverse complement strand
CGTTATTTACTATGATTGAGAGAGGTTCTAGGGTGGTTTTGGCTGCTGAACCGTAGACAATTGCTCCATAGTCAATGCACGAGCGTATCAATGTTCTGAATAACGTCATGCCGGTGTCCATATCTGCTCCGAATTTCAAGGATGTTACGGAGAGGATGAGTCCGGTTGCTTTTTTGCAGCGGGTCTCCAGGGCTGCGATATGAGGTCGCCATGCGAGTTTAGGGTCCCACACAAGACCGAGGAATCTTATTGATTCTTCGTATACTAGCGGAGTGTTGTTCAGGTTTAGGGCTGGTTTTAGATGCAAGCCGGGCACGAGAGTGAAGTGCATGCTTTTCGTTTTGGAGGGCGAGAATCTGAATCCGTTTAGGGAGGCCCAGTTTCCGACTAGGTTTAGACATTTCTGGAGTTCCTGTTAAATTGTTAAGAGACTAGGGTGCCTGTATCTCATTTGTGTGTCGTCCATGTACTAGTGATGAAAGCAATCTTCGGTCGCGCGGGAGAATGTCGGCTATCTGGTCGATTTTGAGTTTAAAAAGAGTGACACTGAGGACGCTTCCTTTGGGGACGCCCATTTCTTGTGGATAGGATGGTGACAGGGTGTCGCCGACCTTAACCCTGAAGGTGCGGTTTTACCAGAATTGGTTGATGTAACGTGGTAAGTGGCCTCTCAGCCCTCTGAGGTGGAGATCCTTCATGATGCTATATTTCCAGGTAGTATCGTATGCTTTTTCCTCGTCGAAAAATATGTAAGCCACGTGTTCCCCTCGGACAAATGCCTTTTTAATGTCAGATTCTAGCCTTACAAGGTGGTCCGTCGTAGAGTGGCGCTTGCGGCCGCCACACTGAATGCTGTTCAGGCCTGCATGCATATCAAGGTAGTCGACAAGACGCGTGTTTATCATTCTTTCCATGGTCTTGCATAGGACGCTGATAAGAGCGATCGGGCAATAGTTATGTGGGTCACCGTGAAATTTCCCGGGTTTGGGTATTGGGATAATTACAGTTTCTCGCCATTGATCGGGAACACTTGTTGATCGGGAACACTCACGGCGCCATCTAAGAGATTCTTGATCATGTTGATGGGTACGGTCTGGCCCAGGTGAAGTTTCACGTGTATGGTCTATGACGCACTAGTTCCTGGAGGGAGAAAAGTTTGTTGTAGGCCTCTTCGTATCGAGAAGTAAAGTCAAGATGTTCACTTTCTCGCAAGTCTTTTTCCCGTTGGAATGCAGCCGTGTAGCTTGTTGATTGCGATATTTAGCTAAAAGTCTGAGCTAGTTTATTTGCGAGTTCCGCGTGGGAAAAATAAGTTCTGCCTCCGTCTGAAAGGATGTTAATAGGTCGCTCGGAAATTTCACTGGATACGTCGGATTTTTTCTCACTCCTGGGAGACGAGGATGTATCGATTAACAGTGTTGACTAACTGAGCCCATCTTTCACGTTTTTTCTCCACTCGAAGTTTTCGGTATATAGCAGATGCTCTTTTCCACGTTACTCTGTTCCAGGGGGATCGTGCACGTCGGTAGGCATGGTATAGCCTTTCACGCTTATCTCTTGCTTCTTGCACCTCTGGGCAACACCATGGTTTCGAGAAGAAGGTTGAAGGGGCAGATTGGGAATGCTTGCTCGGCTGCAGCTTGAAACTTTTCGTATAGGTGGGCAACGAGGTCGTGTTCCGAAATGTTTTCGGGGAAGCCATCCATATTGCTCCACGCGATGTGTGTTGAGTATTCCACCCAGCTGGCTTTCCGGTAGTTGAAACGAAGTTCTTTTGGGGCAGGGTTTCTTGGTTGGTTGGTAAGAAGCGATATGATGACTGGGTTATGATCGCTGTCGTGTGTTGAAGGCAAAACTCCCCAAACGAGTTGGGGTGCCAGAGTGGGGGAGCATATGGATAAATCGATGGCAGTTTCGCTTTCGAGGGTGATTCGGGTGGGTTGTTCGTCGTTGAGAAGGACCAGGTTGTGAGTGTTTATGGTGTTAGTCATTATCACTCTCCTAGGGTCTGTTCTCACGCATTCCCACGTTTCATGGTAGCTGTTGAAGTCTCTAAGGAGGAGTATTGACGAGGGTAGTTGGTTTAGCATTTCGGTCATTAGTGCTTCCGAGAGGTCATGGCTTTGTAATGAGTAGATGGATACCACTGTTATTGGCCTCGAGACGCATATCTTTATAGCCATAGCTTGAAGTTCTGTCCTCATGAAAAGAGGGAGGTGAGGTACGCTTTGGTGGATCATAAGTGCAACTCCGCCGTGAGCAGTCACGTTGGTGTGGTCTTCGAGGCGGTATATGATGTATTGGGGATTTTGAAGGCGGCGGTCTCGCGGAGTTTGATCTCTTGGAGGCCTATTACCAAAGGTTTATGGGTGGCGATTAAGGATAGTGATCCGTCTTTCTTGTTTCCGAGTCCCTGGCAGTTTCACTAGATTATTTTTGGTGTTCATTTTGAAGGCTGTGCACCCTCAGACCTTGATGATCTAGAGTGGTCGCGTGATTTGCTGGAGCTTTTGAGGTGCTCGCGTTTTTGAGTCTGCCTAGGGGTTACGGGTCGGGAGTGTTCACGGGAATGTCCGCCTTCGGTGGAAGTCGGTCTGCTGCGATTGTTGCGGTCGCAGTTGCGAGTTCTTTAGTGGAAAGACGAGGGTGTGTGCTCTTTGTGTTGGCTTTAGGAGCGAGTGCGCTCTTTTTATGTGAAAGCCTTTTTGATTTGCGTGAGTGGTTGAGTGGAGTGCGAGGTATTTAGGCCATGTAAGATGACTGGTTGTACAGAGGTCTCGCCTATGAGTTTTTCGAGATCAGCGCCGTCACCGAGGCCGTGATCGTTCTCGCTGGTGGCGTGTTTGTGAGTCAGGTTTGTTAACGGGGGATCATGTTCCTAGCAATGGTTTCAAAAAAATGGAGCCGCATTTGGGACAGGTGGAGGTAGTTCTGGATTTTTGTCCTGGCGGGAAGTTATTTGAGAGTTGTTACTGATCTTTTTGCTCAGTGGCGTCTGGGTATCGGAGGCTCCTTCATCTCTTTGCCTTGTCGTTTTAATAGTAGTAAGCCTTGTTACGTGGTCAGCTATTGAGGATGCATCCATCTCGTCGCCCTCCTGGGCACCGCATAAATAATTTCTAGGACTGTGCGTCTCTGGTGCAGGGGCGGTTGCTGGGCTAATTCAGGAAGCACTGCAGCCAGATAGGGTTGTTGGAGTCTTGTTACGATGTTGTCCTGATAATGTGTGGATGTCGTTGGGGGAGTTTGGTTGGGTTGTCGATTTGACTGCTTTGGCATAATTAGGGCGGTTTGGGTTTTGATCTTTACAGATTTGGATGGCTTGTTTCTGTGTAACTCTGCGTTTGTTTTGCGTGCTTCTTATTTATTTTTGGTCCATGTATACTGGGCAGTCGCGGTCACCTGCCTCAAGGTAGCATGAGCAGTGGTTGCATTAAGGGTAGCGGGCTGTGCAGTCTTTTCTGTCGTGCTCGCCAGCGCACTTCTTATCACGTGGCGTGTATGTGGCTGGCAGTATGCGATGACGTGACCGTATTCAAGGCTTTTTTTGCCCATTGGGGGCCATGTTGCAACTGGGTAGGCTTACTACGAATTCCGGTGCGTCGAGTCCTGGGAAGGTAATTTGGTATACGGTAAAACTTGCGTTACGTAATTTTATCCGTGTTGCTTGACGGACTTCGGTAACTCCGTAATCCTCAGCTAGACCTTCAGCAAAAGCACTGAGGTCGGTTGTAGGTGTGTAACGGAGGTGTATATAATTAGTTTGGTATCGTTGAAGGACGGATGTGATTCAACTGTCTCTTTGAGTTTGTTTATGTAGGTAATCTTTTGTATAGCGTTACTCTGTTCACGTTCTACGACGTAGGCCAGATATTTCTTTCCCTGTCGTTGAATTTCTTTTCGTTTTGACTTCATCATTATAAATGGATTAGTTGAAAATGCAACTTTGCTTGCACTCGTTTTGTTGAACGTTATAAGGAAGTGGGTGGGATATGGTGCCGGTCTCCTCTCCCGGGAAAGAGGGTCATTCTGGGAAGAGCGCATCGTGACTACAGCCTCTCGTCGCCCGACCACGTGATCTATCTGGTATTGGAGGATCGCTCTCTACGTCTCCTCCTCTGGGCAATCTCTATGTCCGGTGGGTGGTCCGTCTACTTTGCAGTATCAACAGTGATGTTCTTCGGACTGGCACGACTGGGGATCTTCCCGTTTGTCATGGTCGTCCTGGGAGCAGTATGAGCATCTTTGCTTACCATTACAGTTTCCTCTCGCGTGTCCGTATTTATGGCATTTATAGCATCGCATTGGACGTCTCTCAAATGATGGTGGAGTAGGGCAGTTGAATTTTAGTATTAGGGCTGTGATAGTCTTTCTCCTTGGTGTGATCTTTGGTTCAATTTTTGCTTCGACAGCGCAGTCTTCGTATTGAACGAGTCCAGTGATGTACTCCTCGATTTCCTCCATCGGGATATCTTCAACGTAGATCAAACCTGAACTTGTAGAGAAAGTCGGGTGGGGCACTGTTTGGCATGGCTTTTCACAGAGTCTGGTTTTGGAGAGAATCGTGTAACTTCGAAGTTTTGTGTCAACTCTGATGGCAAAGCCTTTGTTGCCGCTGGTAGCGACGCTCAGGACTGGACGGACAGTGAAAGAGCCCAGCTCTTTTTGCAGAGTGTATGTACAAATATCCGGTCTGTCTTTGGCGTGGAACGTGATCGTCAGGTGTTCGGGAAAGGTATGACTATTGTTGAACAAGTAGTGTTCGTTAAGTGGCGTGTATTGCTTCCTCCTTGCAGCTCTCGGAGCTCGGTTCAGGTTTTTGTGGGGTGAAGAGTTGTCGAAGTTGTCATCGGACATAGAGGTTGAAGTACTTGCGTAATTTGCGGGTTCTTTAGTTAGTTGGTTCTTTACTAGATCGTGGATATAAAGAAAAAAGGCCTTGACATGACCCTCGAGCCTCGTTAGACGGTCGTCAATTGTGCTAGGTTCTGCGGCGAAAACTTTTGCTTCCTGCTCAGAGAGACCGGTCGCTTGGCTCAGCAGATTCCTGATTTCCTGGACGTTCCTGATAAGCTCGTCGATGCGGTCGTCTCTCCGGTCATCTCCGGCTGAGTAGGCGCTGGTCATCTTGGAGAGGCTGACGTTCTTGGTTGTTGGAATCTTGGTCTTCGTCACTCTAGAGGATGTGCTGGTCCCTCCCGGGTGGGGCTTCCTCCTTCCCCCCATTGGACCTCTGGCTCACGCCAAGGGCCAGATGACCCACTCTCAAAGGCCTCTTGACTGGCTTTACCGCTTCTAACGTTAACGTTAATTGAACCCATTGCAAGCAAAACAAACGTGCGGCTTAAGGTCCTAGCACAAACTAGGGACCAGCTTGTGCTATCAGTTAATTAACCGTATGTGAACAAACGCGAATTCCATGAGTAAGCCGAAAGTATGGGACTTGCCTTTGGTAGAGGTTACACTGAACGATATGATTGCTGTTGCAGATCAGACAGCGAGAGCACTCCTCCTGGCTACCTCCAGCAGAGAGAGTGGTCTCTGGATTCATGCAGTCCCTGTGTCATCATTGGGGACTCGACTTGATCCAGAGACACTGCGCATTGTCGTTGCTCTGGGTGTGGGATCTAAAATCTGCCAACAGCATCCAAGTCGCTGTGGTCAGAGAATGGACGAGTTGGGACTGCATGGGCTATCATGTAGGTATAGTGCCTGTCGCTTTCCCAGACACTCTGTGCTGAACGACATCGTCAGAAGATCTTTGCAGAGAGCGGGACAACCATCGGTGCTGGAACCTTTGGGTTGGGATAGAGGTTATGGCAAGAGACACGATGACATCACAGTTTTCTCCTTCAAGAATGGTAAGAGTATATGATGGGACTCTACTTGTGTGAACACTTATGCGAAAACGCCTTTGATAGGTTCTGCAATTTCAGCTGGTTCTGCAGCTACTGAGGCTGAGACACGTAAGTGCAGGAAGTATGGCGCCTTGCCCCTACATTTTTAATTTGAGCCAATAGCCTTGGAGACGGCAAGGGTGTGTGCTGAGTTAACTACGCGAATTGTGAAGGAGATCGAACATAGATTGGTGGAGGCAACTGGAGATTTACGAGAATTTCTATGGTTCCAGCAGCGGTTGGGTTTGGCCCTATAGAGAGGCAACGCATTCAGCATCCTATCAGCAGGTCTGGTGACCGGGGAGAGGCTTCAGTGAGTACGAGGGCACCCCGTCGGGGTGATCACATCCAACCCCACACTTCGTTCCATAAGGGAATTTCCTCTCCTCGAAGGTTATTTATTTTAATTTAAATGATTTGTATCCAACGTATTCAATTTTAACATCTTATTTTATTTGCATTGTCTGTCAAATAAATAGCCTTGAAGGTTTGAGAATGAAATCCAAAAAAAAACTTGACGTAGAGGCACAGAGGCACAGAGGCACAGAGGCACAGAGGCACAGACCCCGCAACACGTCATATGGGTCATGAGAGCAGTCTGAGGTCAGTGTCAGCAGTAGGGCCCGCAGTATGACTGGTTTACTCCTGTCGCGTCATGATAACCGGACTCCTCCACCCACGACCATGCCGTCTCTCAACGAGATGCCAAAGGCGGGAAAGCACATCAGGACAGCGTCAAAATCATCCATTCACAATCCTTCTCCACTCACGCCTATTCATTGCACGTTCTCTCGCTATCTCCACCCTCAAGTCTCTCTTTCATAACGTCTGCTTCACACCATCCATCCACACAAGCTTTGGTCTCCGTCTAGGCTTACGTCTATTCGCCTCTGCCTTCAGCATTCTTTTCACCAATTTCCTTTCATCCATCCTCACCATGCGCCCGAACCATCTCAGAACATTTGAATCAACTTTGTCCTCCAACTTCTTCACCATCCCAATTCTAATTCGCACCATGTCATTAATGATCCTGTCTCTCAGCGTCACACCAGTCATGCTCCTCAAACACCTCATCTCGAAAACATTCTACCTTCTTCTCTCTTCTACTCTCACGCACAAAGGTTCAGCTCTGTAGAGCCCAGATGATACAACTACACCCGTATGAAGCCCTTGCCGTGCTTTCATCCCCAACGTCCTACAGCTCATTATACTCTTCAGTGCACCCAACCCTTTACACTTTTCCTTCACTCGTGACTTCACTTCAGTTTCCATTAATTCAGCCTTCTACACATGAAAGCCCAGATACTTGAAACACTGAACTTCCGCCAACAACTTTCCCTTTGGAAGCACACTAATTCTGCTCGCATCGAAATGCGAGCAGCTTCCTTGTCTCACACACTGCCAAACTCCGATGCTAGCCAACACAGCTTCTCCTTAGAATCCGACACCAGTGCCGTATTATCCTCAAACAGTAACTGGCTCAACTGTCAAGTCCGCTTATTCGTTTCGAGCAGCTCCAAGCCTCGACCCAATACACTCGCGTTCACCTCCACTGCCACTTCAAGTCAAACTGGTCGTAGGCCTTTTCCAAATCCATGAAGGCCCAGAACACATCCATTCCCTTCGCAAGATACTTCACACAGACTTTCTTTACTACAAAAATCTGATCGGCACAACCTCTACCACTCATAAACCCACACTGCTCCTTTCCAATTACGTCATCCGTACAGTTTGTAATCCTTTTGATCAGCACTCGCCAGTACAACTTACCGACCATTCGTAATAAACTGATACCTCTTGAGTTGCAGCACTCATGTTTATCTCCTTTGCTCTTATACAGCAGAACAATGCAAGCACATTGCGCCTCATCAGCTACTCGACAATCGTTATTTCATCTCTTTTCAGGCACTCGGATTGCAACGCTACCTGAACCGGGGTATTTCCCTGCTTTCATCACCTCTATCGCCTCCACCACCTCTTTTCTAGTAATGTCCGCAAAAAGTCTTCCTAAAAAATACCGGCATCTGTGCATTATCACCCATAGTAACAGTGTCAGCCTCTCAGTCACCCTCGACATTCAACAACTCATCAAAATATTCGGTCCACCTTTTCCGTACGACACCACTCCCAGCCAACAACTGGCCGTTTTCATCTTTCACTGCCTCCTGCTTTCCGGTCTCCCCTTTATCAACCTCTTCATCTCTTTCCAGAATATATTTGTGTTCTCATCAAAATTCTAGCACAACTGTCTGCCCCACATGATATCAGCGTCTGTTTCGGTTCTCTTCGCCACCTGCTTTGCCTCTTTCCTCTTCTCTTTATAGTTGTCATAAGCCATCACCGACCTCACTTGCAACCACTCCTCAAAAGCTTTTATTTTCTGCGCCACCACCAGATTGACCTCATCCCCACACCACTCGCACCCCTTCCTTCTGCACCCACCACACCGCACACACCACACATAATTTTCGCGCATCTCAACAACGCATCTCTAAACGTCTCCTATTCTTCCTCAACATCTCGCAGGTCCTGCCCTCTCTTGTTGTCATATTCCTCCCTCAACGCCTGTTGAAACTCCTTAGCTGTGTTTCCCCCTTTCAGCTCATTCACCATCACTACCTATCTTGCTCCTTCCACTCTTATTTCACCTTCTACCTCTCCACAAGCAGATGGCCAGACACTCCACCACCCTCCCCTCTCAACATCCGCACATCCAACAGCCTTCACACCACTCTCCTTGAAATCAGCACAAAGTCCATCAGCGCTATCCCCAACCCCTACTCCATGGGTAATCCTAACCCATGTGTACTTGTGAATATCTCGCTTCTCGATCAAGCTGTTTCCGACCATCAGCTCCTGCACCATGCACAGACCTATCAGATTTTCACCACTGTCATTTCCACCAGGAACGCCACACCTCCCTATCACATTCTCCCCCACTACATCTCCCACTCGCGCAGTAAGGTCGCCCAGTACAACAACCATATTGAATTGATCTCCAAAACTCTCAATACACTCACTCAGGTCCATCCAAATTTGCTTCCTCTCGCTGCCAGGTCCGTACGCACTCACGAATGCCTATCTATCTATGCCTAACTTAACTTTCACTCACATCAATTATGAGGACACTTTCTTCCACTCGGTGAAGTTACTCGCCAATCGATCACTCAAAATCAAAAGTTACGAAAATGAGATTTTAAATCATTTTTCGCTTCTCAAATCAATTAATTTATGAAATATTTTTTCACTAGTTTATTTCAGGCTATAAAGGAGAGTCATTTGTAGCTGTTCAAACATCACTGGGAATTGGACGCAAACAACTGCCTCTGACTTACGTTTAGTTTCAAGCTGCAACTTTTCCAAGGATTCCAAAAGTGTAACATAGTCCCCTGCCCCAGTCCTCAGAGATAGCTGGCCCGTAGATCTGTAAAATCGCAGAAGTCTGAGTCCTACGAAGAATATTGAAGTTCAGCAACTAAATGTGGAAGTGCCCTTTGCAGACCAAAATGCAGCGCAAAACATCTCTTGGGTGATGTGAGCAGATCGCCTAAGAACGTCGGAGACTCTGACGCTCGGCCAACGATGCTGCAATCAATTCTGTCAATCCTACTCAGCCGGCTTCCAATGTAAGTCCCTGAAACAATCAATCCGGCTGCAGCTTATGAAGACAAAAATTGGCCGGACAGTGATCAAAGGGCATGCTCACGTACGTTTCCAGGATCAGTGACTTAATCCTTCATGAAGTTTTGGATTAAAATTTTATTTGATTCGACTGTTGTGCCTGATCATGTACAACTCCTACCGATTAAAATTTGGAAAGAACTCTTCCAAATTTTTGAAATTAGTAGAGCTATTTCGAAGACTTATTTGAAATTGATCATAAACCAAGGAATAGATAAACGCACACAAAGAGTAGCTAAATCATTCAGAACATCAGTTGCAGAAAACTGATACCCAATCAAGAACTTGTAGGTATAAACAGATCAATCGGAGAACGTTGAGCTCAGTTCCCCTTGCGCACTGCCCTTTTTTTTGGCACATTAAAATAAAGTTTCAAAAGCAAACGTCATCATTGCGGATCATTAAAATCTTCTCAATACTCTTCTTCGTGAACTGTCCAGAACCCTGCCACATTATTCACTTTTAATATTACTGATCGAGTCTTTCTCATACAGCCTTCCTAGCCCTCTTTCTTGCTCCCCACTTCATCCGGCCATCAATTTATCTGCTTGCAACAGCCCGGCCTGGCAAAAAGATTGTAGTGGAGTAGGTAACCGAGGATAATTAATCAGATCAGCGTCTGAGTCGAAAACTCACAAAAATCGCCTAAATTAAACTTGTATACAGAAGCGGAAGAAACTTCGTTTGTCGATGAAAGATTCGCGGAAAAATAAATGATAAATCGAGCTATACATTCTGATTTGAAAACAATTTGTTAAGGTATTTCTTTGAACAGTAATATTGAGCAGTGAATGCAGTAATACATTTATACATACATTAATATATGCATACGTTTCTGAGGAGCATGGCTGGAGTAACGCTGAGAGACCGGATCACCAACGACGTGGTTCGAATCAGAACAGGGATGGTGAAAAAGTTGGAGAACAGAGTGGATTCGCGTGTATTAAGATGGTTCGGGCACATGGAGAGAATGGATGAAGGGAGATTGGTGAAAAGGGTGATGAATGCGGAGGCGAGTGGTTCGAGGCCTAGAGGTAGACCGAAGTTT
>SDVV010039472.1:0-10626 GCA_016164225.1 Gammarus roeselii | reverse complement strand
ACAAATGTATTCAAAGAGAAGATATTATGAGAGCTTCAAAAGTACTTCTATTGATATATACAGAAAGGGCACTTGTATATCAGTCCTCGGATGCAGCTGGATAGCAGCTTGCCGATGGCCTTAGGAACTGGCCGCCTCAGAAGGCTCCCCTGTTGACCGGGCGTGTGTGGTTGAAGTGGTGAGAGGGGCAAGGGCTACTGCCCCGCACATCAGCTCTTGTACCATTGTACCTTGAGATGCTATGCTATTTGGTAGGTTATATATTCCATTAAACGATGTGATCTCATGGCGGTGTATTTACGATGGCAAAAGTGGATGGAATAATTAGGAAGTGTATGCGTGAATAGAGTGAAACGGTTGACGCCATGCATGGCCACACATCTATCATCTTTTTTCGGATTGGAACTTCATCGGTGGAAAACGGGGGTAATGCCAATGCGAGTAGGTTGTGCGGAAGAGATGCATTGGCTCTTCCTATTCGAAATTGGAATTCAATTCAATCGATCCGTTTGGGATTCTCTAGACTACCTCCCTCGTGTCAATTGGTTCTGTAATTCCTACCCCACTATCACCACACTATCTCCCCGTCAAAACGTATGGAAAATGAAGATATGGGGAGGATAGGAAATACCTAAAGGTTGCAGCCTATAGCACGAACCTGGCATGCACTGCGTTACATAAGCCTACTCGGTGAGGATTTACCGTCATTGAAGCGAGGGGTGGGGCTTGTGCGTTTGCTGTGTTGTAACTGGACCTGCTGCCATGGGTTATATGGATATCCGTGTAGTAGGAGAGTGCGGGATAGGGCAGGGAGGAGGGCTATACTGAATAAATGAGATCAAGACTGTCTTGGAGAGTTTTTTTTTGCCTGTTGTTTGATGGCCAGAGAGCAGAGTGAGTAAGAGGTGTAGTCTAGTGCGTGTAAATGAATATCTTGGGGTTCGAATCAAAGCCAAGGTAAAAGGTCATTCAGGGCCCATAACATGTGGCTAGCTGTCATGCCTGATCATACGTGCAATAAGGCCTGTATTTTCATGTTTTGATGAGATGAAAATCAATGTAAGGGTTGTCTTACTGACGAAAACATGTTTTCGCAGGGTGCCCTTCGGTACCCCGCTCCCATTGCGGGTATTACAGAACCTTATTGCATTTACAGAACCTTAGGCGATTGTCTGTTGAATATAAAAATCATACAGATGAATCAGTGTCCATGATACAAGTAGCAGTGGATAGTTTTCGTCGATAATAAAGGAGCAAACATAAGAAAGAACCAGAATGGAAAACAAATTATGAGTCAAAACTCAGGAAACGAGGAATATGGAATATAGAACGGTTCATTTTATAACGCATTCTTTTCCATTGGTGTTCAAAGGTGTACCACTAACTTAATTGCTGATATTTCGCCAACTTCAATGCAACCTTTAACGGTTCTTGTAACCTGAATACCTTTATTAACAATTATACAATCCAGTCACTGAGCTGGCCACATCACGTTCTGCCACCAGGTAACCTCGCCGTCATGATAGTTCTCATGAGCACCAGATTCAAGATGACGGTGTCTAAGTTCCTGATGTGTAACCTTGCTACTGCCGATCTCTGCATGGGCGTCTACCTCATGATGATCGCCGTCATGGACCTGCACACCAGAGGGCGTTACTTCAATTACGCCATGGACTGGCAGACAGGTGGGTCGAGGTCCGTCGTGTTCGTTGTTTACGTTCATGTGTATATTTTGTATGGCATTTACAGTCGTGCCAGACGCCAGTTGTCTATCAGCGGGAAAAGTGTCGACTGCCCTAGCGCTTACTTACATTTAAAATGAAATTTATTTACAAAAAGGGTCAATTATATACAACTGAAATTTACAACACACCTGGAATCGTCCAACTTGACATCTCATGAACGATATGAGCTAGAATTCTCCCTAATTCAGTTCCGGTAGTGGATCTCAGTCACAACTAAGCCCATCACTGGTTAAGTACCCGTCTTGAGTTTGGGTTGGGAGTAAAGTTTACTGACAATGTTTCATTTAGTTATTAATTCATTCTAAAATAAGGTAGCTCTTTGTGAAGAGATTGCCTGCAGCCAAGTTGTCGCCCCTGATGCGCCTTGCAAGGTTCAGGTCTGTAATTAATTGGCTGAACAATCTTTATCTCGAGTTTCCTAATATCTGTGACATTCGCATATAGATAGAGGTCCCTGTCTCCCTCATGCTATACCACTGCCAGGGATGGGGTGTAAAGTGGCCGGCTTTCTGACGGTGTTCGGATCAGAGTTGTCCATCGTGACGCTTGTGGTGATCACCCTCGAGCGATGGTACGCCATAACCTACGCCATTCACCTCAACAAGCGGCTCCGGCTCCACCTGGCCGGACGCATCATGATCCTGGCCTGGCTCTACGCCCTTGCGATGGCCGCACTCCCACTGCTGGGGGTGTCCAACTACTCCAAGACGAGGTGAGGCGACCATTTTTACTAGGTTGAAGAAACTATCATGTTGGATAACATTCTTAGTCCTATTAAACTGCCGTTTTCAAATCTTCGTAATGCAATACAGCCAAAAACAAAACAAAAATGTATTCCTCGAAATTCGTTTTGTTGTCAGAAAGTTCAAACATTTTACATATAATTTGACGGTTTATTATTGGTAGTGTACCACGGACTGCATCTGATTTTCATTTCATGAAACAGTGGATGATAGCATTATTTTTGTGCGATTTGTTTTTAATTTTGTTATCATTGTCGTATTACAAATGTTTGTTATACTATATAAGTAATCCCACAACGTAGTTTGAAAATACTTGTACTTTCTGTACATTTCCTCATGACTACAGCTATGACTAGATTTTGTTTCACAAATTATGACCTGATAATCTGACTTTGTTTTTTTTTAATTAAATGCGTGAATTTAAAATAAAGAATTCAAAAAGTTTCAAATGCAAATATAGAAACGAAACAATCTGGAATGGTCATATACATACACACAATTTCAAAATTGAATATTCTCTATATATTTTAACTGAGTAAAAAACATGTTTATACCTTTAATTTAGGAACTCTGTGTAGTCTTCATATTTACACATATTTTTGTGCCGGTACACATCTTATGAACAGGTTTAGTCACAATATCAGCTTCCTTGTTTTCATCAACCAGTTGATCGGTTTCATCAATTGAGGGGCCAAGTCGAAAATTTGGCTGCACATGCAAATAAAAGCAGAGAAAACAAATTGGACCAATAGTGGGAACTGGCCGATGTGAGCGCCAGTGAAACGATTACATTCACGGCCGCGAACAGTTCTCATGCACTGAGAGTCAAACCAGCCGCAATTTATCACTGCGCAAACAAGCTCTACGACAAATCTGGATCCTGCACATTGTACAGAAAGCAGGACGTCGTCGCGCGATGCGATGGCAGATAACAAACAACAAGCAGATGTTTCTCTTCAAGCTGCAGGAGCAATCATGCTGTTGATTTGTCTGAGTGCATGAGCCTGATTCATGGAGGACATTGCTGCTTCCCTCATTACGAAGACTGTTACCCATTTAAGACGGACTTATTAGAACTCTAAACAAGTTGTATTACCTTTCCTCCAGTTCTCGAATGGTCAGGAAATCGATGCTAGGGCACGGCCTACTTTAAATAAGTTGCATTACCTTTCCTCCAGTTCTCGGATGGTCAGGAAAAAGATGCTAGCACATGGCCTACTTTAAATAAGTTGCATTACCTTTCCTCCAGTTCTCGAATGCTCAGAAAATAGATGCCAGGACATGGCCTACTTCAAATCTAATAGAAAAACCTATCGACGATGGTCCATGAGAAGATAACGGCTTGAAGGCGGATGGAGTTATGGTCCATAAAAAGATAAGGGCTTGAAGGCGGACGGAGATGATGGTCCATGAGACGATAAGGAATTGAAGGCGGACGGAGATGATGGTCCTTGAGAAGATAAGGGCTAGGAGGCGGACGGAGATGATGGTAAACGAGAAGATAAGGGCTTGAAGGCGGACGGAGATGATGGTCCATGAGAAGATAATGGCTTGAAGGCAGACGGTCCATGAGAAAATAAGGGCCGTCCGCCCTTATTTTTGTCCGCCCTTAAAAAATAAGATGATGGTCCATGAGAAAATAAGGGCTTGATGGCGGACGGAGATGATGGTCCATGAGAAGATAACGGCTTTAAGGCGGATGGAGATGATGGTCCATGAGAAGATAAGGGCTTGAAGGCGGACAGAGATGATGGTCCATGAGAAGATAATGGCTTGATGGCGGACGGAGATGATGGTCGATGAGAAGATAAGGGCTTGAAGCGGATGGAGATGATGGTCCATGAGAAGGTAAGGGCTTGAAGGCGGACGGAGATGATGGTCCATGAGAAGATAAGAAATTGAAGGCGGACGGAGATGATGGTCCTTGAGAAGATAAGGGCCAGGAGGCGGACGGAGATGATGGTCCATGAGAAGATAAGGGCTTGAAGGCGGACGGAGATGATGGTCCATGAGAAGATAAGGGCTTGAAGGCGGATGGAGATGATGGTCCATGAGAAAATAAGGGCTTGATGGCGGACGGAGATGATGGTCCACGAGAAGATAAGGGCTTGCAGCGGATGGAGATGATGGTCCATGAGAAGGTAAGGGCTTGAAGGCGGACGGAGATGATAGTCCATGAGAAGATAAGGGCTTGAAGGCGGACGGAGATGATGGTCCATGAGAAGATAAGGAATTGAAGGCGGACGGAGATGATGGTCCATGAGAAGATAAGGGCTTGAAGGCGGACGGAGATGATGGTCCATGAGAAGATAAGAGCTTGAAGGCGGATGATGGTCCATGAGAAGATAAGAGCTTGAAGGCGGACGGAGATGAGGACAAACTGTCGAAAATTGCATCATAAATCAAATACAATTACATGCAAACAAAATTCAAACAATTTGACGCAGTCTTGCGACCGAAAAACTGTCAAAGAGATTCTGAACAGTGCAAGGCCTGCCTAATTTAAATTCTAGTTTTTTAGCTACCATCTATTTTTTCGTGCCCAACTTTTGAACGCATAATTTTTTCATATGCTCATTACTTCACTAATTGCTTCTTTTTTGTATAATTGGGGGCAATCCGAGCAACGCTCGGTAAATAATATTTTTTTTTATCAGAAAAAAATGTAAGTTATTTACAATTTGGTGTTTCGTTGGTATTTCTGAACAGCACTGTTCCTGTTCGGCTCTGTTCCTGAACAACTCTCTTTCTGAGCGGCACTGTTTTCGAACAACTCTCTTTAAGAACGGCACTGTTTCTGAACGGCAGCGTCCTTGAAGGGCACTGTTTCTGAACTGGACTGTTTCCTTAACGGCCCTATTTCTGAACGGCGCTGTTCCTAAACGGCCGCGTTTCCGAATGTCACCATTTCCAAACGGTACTGCTTCTAAGCGACACTGTTTCTTAACGGTATAGTTTCTGAACTACACAGTTTCGGAAGGACCCTTCTTTTGAACAGCACTGTATCTGAACAGCGCGATTCTGAACGGCACTGTTTCAGAACGGCAAATTTCTGAACGGCTTGCTTTCTGTACGGCACTGTCTCTGAATCGCACTGTTCTGAACGGCACTGTTTCTGAGCGTCACTGTTTGGGCAGCTGAGAACAAAAAATCGTCAATGATTAATTATTATTGAACAAGCAAACTACACTTTTTCAGCAATTCTATTGATTTATATTTTGCTGCTCACACCACCGAAGGAAACATTTGTGATGATTAAAGACCAACAGAAATATTAATAGTTTAACTTTCGCTACAGTATACACTCAGCTAGGCTTTATTTAACTAAATCATACACATTGTTAAACTTTCGTTAGTTACATTATACATTTAGTTCAGTTCTGTTTATATACACTTTTTACTTTGTCAATCTTTCTATAGCTACAGTATAAACTTAGTGAAGTTTTCTAGTGCTCCAGTATACTCACAGTTATTTTATTTATTTATTTAGCTACAGTATACACTTAAATACGCTTTCTTCAGCTACAGTATACACTTAAATAGGCTTTCTTTAGCTACAGTATATACTAAGTTAAGTTTTCTTTGGTCAAGTACACAATTAGTCAAGCTAATTTAAATAATATTATACACGTAGTTAAGCTCTCTTTAGCTATAATATACACTAAGTTGAGTTTTCTTTAGCTACATCAATCTCTTAGTTCTGCTTCCTATAGCTACAATATTCATTAAGTCAAATTTACTTCATCTACATAGTACATTTAAATATGTTTCGGTACATTAAAATCAGAGTTTCTTTTCTCTTCTACGGTTAACTAAGTTGAGCGTTTTATTTACCGTATCCACTTTGAAAAGCTGTTTTTGAACTACACTATACAATTAGGTAAGTTTTTTTCAGCATCGGTATACACTTAGTATAGCGTTCCTTAGAAACTGTACACACCAAATCAAACTCATACGATAGCTACAGTTCATACTTAGTCTAGCTTCCTTTACCAACATTATACACTTAATTAGACTTTTAAATCACATAATAGATTAAGTAAGGGTTCTTTTAGCTTCGGTAGACACTTAGTTGAAAGTACTATTGCACAGATTAGTTTAGCTTTCTTCCGCTACATTATGCACTTAGTTGGGGTTTATTGTTTAGCTGCAATGTACACTTTGTGATGCTCTCTAAGACTACAGGGTGCACATAATTGATATTTTTTATACTGCAAACCCTAAGTAAAAGTTTCTCCAGCTGCAATATTCACTTTGTTAGTTTATTTAGCTCTAGTATACGGTAAGTCAAACTTCATTAGAAACGGGATACATTTAGTTACACCTTCTATTGCTGCAGAATACACTTAGTTAACTTTTTTCCTAAAGAATACACTTAATTGAACTTTTTTTAGCTACAGTTTACAAAAAATGAAGTTTTCTTTAACGACAGTGTACACAAAGTCAAGGTTTCCTAAGTAACAGTATACACTTAGTCAAGCTACTGTATACACACTACTGTATTGACACAGTCAAACTTTCTTTATCTACAATATAAAGTCACTCCTGCTTTCTATAGCAACAATATTTGCATAGTATACATTGGTAAGCTTTCGTTAGGAAGAATATAAATTTAGTTGAAGTCTGTTTATAATTTTTTTTCACTTAGTCAAGCTTTCTAAAGCAACATTATCCTCTTGGTTAGGCTTTCTTTCTCTAACTACAGTGGATACTTCGTCAAACTTTCTTTAGGTACAGTTAGTTAAATTTTCTTTAGCTACAACATACACTAGGTAAGCTTCATTAGCTACATCATATACTCAGTAAAGCGTTCTTTAGCTACAGTACGCACATTTAAATTACAATTTTCAACAACTAATTGAACTTTTATGGAATTCTAACGATTTCCATTTCGACATTCTACAAGACCGAGGGAAATATTAGAGGTTTATCTGCAGCTGCAGTATAAACTCAGGTGAGCTTTCTTTATCTGTGGTATAAATTTTGTTGAGCTTCCGTTAGCTAGAGTATCCACTTAGTGATGCTCTCTTTAGCTACGGATTTCACGTTGTCAAGCTTTCTTCAGCTGCAGTATACACTTAGTTAAACTTTCTTTGAGTCAGTACGCACTACGATAAGCTCTAATTGCTTCAGTATACACTTTGGTAAACTTTCTTCAGCTACAGTATAGTTAGTTAAGCTTTCATTAGCTCCAGTATACAGTATACCTCAAGAGGTATCGGTTTATGATGTGTGGTCGGTAAGTTGTACGGGAGAGTGCTGAACAAATTGATTAGAGACTGTACGGATGGTGCAATTTGGGAGGTGGCTTTAGGAAAGGTATAGGGTGTGCCGATCAGATTTTTGCAGTAAGACGAGTTTGTGAGAAGTACAGTAGCGAAAGAAAATTCGTTTATAGTTAGTCTACAACCAAAAAACTAACTCGACTATTCCCACATGGAATTTAATTTCACCGAGAAAATTTTGACGGAATTATATCCGAACAAAGCTTCTTTATGGATAATATCAATTAAATGTCCGATGAGTTCAAACATCGCACGGAAAATAGATATCGATGGTTTTCCTTAATCTTCAATCATAAACGAATTTTCTTTCGCTACTGTTCATTGCGAAGGGAAAAAATGTGTTCTAGGCCTTCATGGATTTGGAAAAAGCCTAAAAAAAGGTTGGCAGGAAAGCGTTTGTTTGGAGTGGGCTTAAAACTGTTGGAAACATTTCAGAGTTTCCATGTTGACAGCTGAGCATGTGTCAGAGTGGGGAGCGAGGTAAGTGATTGGTTCACAGTGAAAATGGGTCTGAGACAAGGCGGCGTTGTGTCACCCTGGCTGAACGTGCGTGTATTAAGCCAGTACTGTATAGCGGATCAAGTTATTGTTTGCGGATAAGCTGTGTAGGCTAGTATCGAAGTTTAATAGAGTTTGTGAGAGGAGGAAGATTCGAGTGAACGTGGCGAAGACTGAACTAATGGAAACTGAAGCGCAGACGCGAGTGAAGGAAGGGTGTAAAATGTTGGGTGCACTAAAAACTCATTGAGCTGTAGGACGTTGGGGATGGAAGCAAAGAGAGGGTTGTATGAGGGTGTAGTTGTCCCAACTGTGCTCTACGGAGCTCGGACTTGGGGGTGAGAGCAAAAGGTCAAAGAAGGTTGAATGTCTTCGAGATGAAATGTTTGAATAGCATGGCTGGTGTGATATTGAGAGACAGGATCAATAACGACGTGATTCGAATTAGAACAAGGACAGTGAAGAAGATAGAGGACAGAGTTGATTCGTGTGTTCTGAGAAAGTTCGGGCAGGTGGTGAGGATGGATGAAGACAAAGGCGAGTGGACGTAGGCCTAGAGGAAACCAAAGTTTGGGTGGATGGATTATGTGAAGCAGACGTTAGGAAGGAGAGACGTGAGTGTGGAGGTAGCGAGAGAGCGTGCAATGAGAAGGCGTGAGTGGCGAATGATTGTGAATGGATGATTTTTGACTCTGCTTTGATGCGCTTTCCCGCCCGTGGCATTTCGTTGAGAGACGTGTTGGTCGTGGGTGGGGGCTTCCCGGTAATCATGGCGCGGCAGGGATGAACCAGTCCCACTGTCGGGCCCTGCTGCTGACACTGACCTCGGACCGCACTCATGACCCAAAGGGTGTATTGCAGGGTCTTCCGGCCGAACCCTTTCGCGCAAATTGGTTAAGTCGTGTGAGTGTGAATGTGAGTGTATGGGAGGAGTGTGAGGTGCGTCCTACCGTTTGTCACCCCCTTTCTCTTTCTAGGGAATTCTGCCAAGTGTCTGTATCTGCGTATACACTTTGTTAAGCTCTCTTTAGCTACAGAACGAACATAGCCCAGCTTTCCGTAAATACAATATACACTCAGTTAAGCTATAATGTAGTGGTACTTACTTTAGCATGAGCATACACATAGTTAGGTTCTCTTCAGCTACAGTTTACACTTAGTCAAGCTGTTTATAACTTTAATATACTCTGATTGAGCATTCTTCTGCTACAATCTTCACCTAGTTAAGCTTTATAAGTTACAGTACACCGTCAGTCTAAAGCTACGTAGAGTTTACCAATAGTATTTGCTATAGTATTTGCTTATGTATTTTTTTAGATACAGTTTTCATTAAGTCAAGCTTTGTTTAGCTTCATCATGCCGTTAGTTAAACTTTCTTCAACCTATGTATACTCTCGGTATAACTTTCCTTTGTTACAGCATACACTGTGTCGATCATTCTTTAATTAGAGTAAAAAGTAATTCAAGCTCTTTTTAGCTTACTGTAAACATTTATGAGATATTCAGCAATGAGATATTCAGTATACAAATAGTCACGTTTTCTCTGGCTATATTCAATACTTTGATATGCTTTCTTTAGCTTCAGTTTACACTTGGTTATGCTTTCTTTAGCTACAGTATATAACTAGTTAGGCTTTCTTTAGCAACTGTATAATTTCAGTACGCTTTCTTAATTCACTTATTTAAGCTTCTTTAGCTGCAGTATACACTTGGGTTATCTTATTTTTTAACAGTATACACTAGTTTACGCTTTTTTTAGCCCCAATATAGACTACGAGGCTACGTTTATTTTTGCAATGATGACCAACCACCGAAACAAAGGTTTATCCGCAATTGCACGTACCCAATTAAACGACTTAGCAAAGTAATACCGAAATGTCGACAAGCGTATTTTCGTTCCTAAGCATAGATCATTTCGTGGTTATTATTAGTCCTATTTTATATATTCGACCCCTTAACAGTTCAGAGTCCTGCCAATCTGATGCGTATTCTTACATCAAACACGGAAAGCAATACGTTTCCTGGCCTTCCAATCTTGTAATAGGCCTACGTCATGTGCAGTCTGTCAAAGTTCTGACAGAGCGTTTGTGTGTCTCTTTCTCTCGTACGACAGCGACTTGTCCTGACAACACTCTCAGCCTCCAGCAAAATACGCACTATTTTGATGGCGCCTGAACTATTCTCTACCGGTGGCCACTTTTCATTATTGCTTAGGAGCGGAAGCCTTTGAAACCACATGAGCACAATGAAGGCGGCCTCCAGCAGTCTTCATTGTGCTTATGCGGCTTGCAGTGCAATCGTGCTGCAAATAAAGCAATATGATCACTCCAGCCTCATATGCATGATTGGCGGTGC
>SDVV010039470.1:0-10626 GCA_016164225.1 Gammarus roeselii | reverse complement strand
ATCTTCTTTGCTCTCATACAGTGGGGCAATGCAGGCAATGCGCTACTCTATCGGAACCACGCCCGCCATAAAAAATATGTTCAGTAGCCTCACCAACCTTTCGGCAAGCGTTATTCCACCTTTTTTCAGGCACTCAGACGCAACGCCATCTAAACCAGGGGCTTACCTGCTTTCATCACCTTCACCGCCTCCTGCACCTCTTCGCAAGTAATGTCCGCAACAAGTCTCTCACTCATAAAACCGGCATCCGCGCACTCTCACCCACAGCAACAATGTCAGCCTCTCTGTCATCCGCGACATTCAACAATTCATCAAAATACTCGGCCCACCTTATCCGTACACTGCACCTTTACGTCAACAACTGGCAATTTTCGTCAACTGACAATTTTCGTCAATTTTCGTCAATTTACGTCAACAACTGGCAATTTTCATCTTTCACCGCCTTCTCTTTTCCGGTCTCTCCCTTTCTCACCCTCTTAACCTCTTTCCAGAACATCTTTTTGTTCTCCTCAAAATTCTGGAATAACCGTCTGCCCTACCTGGCATCAGCGTTCCTTTTGGCTCTCCTCACCACTCGCTCTACCTCCTTCCTTTTCTCCTTATAGTTGTCATAGGCCACCACCGACCGCGCTTGCAACCACTCCTCAAAAGCTGTTCTTTCCTGCGCCACCGTAAGTTTGACCTCCTCGCTTCACCACTCGCAGCCCTTCCGTCTGCACCCGCCCATACGGCGCACACCACACACATTTCTCGAACATCTCAACAAGACATCTTTGAACGTCTCCCATTCTTCCTCAGCATCTTGCAGGTCCTGCTCTCTCGCGTTGTCATATTCCTCCCTCAACGCCCGCTGGAACTCCTCGGCTCTGCTTTTCACATTTAGCTCACTCACTTTCACTACTTCTCCTAATACTCCCACTCTTTTGTTCCCCTTCCACTATACTCCACTCTTAATCTTCCTTCCACCAGCAGATGGTCAGACACTCATCCACCCTCCCCTCTCAACACACGCACATCCAACAGCCTCTACACCACTCCCCTCGAAATCAGCACAAAATCCTCAGCGCTCTCTCCACTCCTGCACCATGGGCCATCCTCACCCATGTGTACTTGTGGATGTCTCGCTTCTTGAACATTCTGTTTCCGACGACCAGCTCCTGCTCCATGCACAAACCTCTAAGGCTTTCTCCACTGTCATTCCTACTAGGAACGCTATACCTCCCTATCACATTATCCACTCTACATCTCCATCTCTCGCATTAAGGTCACCCAGTATAAACACCACATTGAATTGAGTTCCAAAACTCTGAATACACTCGCTCAGGTCAGTCCAAAATTTCTCTCTCTCCTCCTCATTCCTCCCGCTACCAGGTCCGTACCCACTGACAAATGCCAATTTTACTATGCCTAACTTTACTGTCACCCACATCAATCTTGAGGACTCTTCTGTCTACTCCGTAACGCTACCAGCCAGTCGATCACTGAATAACAACACCACCCCTTCTCTTGCCCAACCTTCATCCACATCCGACGTTCTTCCAATTACCACTCCAAACTCACACTAGCCCTTACTCCTCAACTTAGTCTCACTCAGCGCCAATACATCTACTTCCTCCTCACAAACATCTCACCTATCTCTCGCCTCCTTGCTTCGTTCGTACTACAGCACATTCAGCGACCCTAACAATAAGGTTCGGAGAGGCGTGAGCCTCTCCTCCCCCCGCTTGCCTTGCCGTCTTTTAGGGAGAATTTTTCAGAGTAGAGGATTCCTAGCCCCCTCGCCCCGTTTCTTATTAGTTGCCTCTTACGATACGCAGGGCTTGCAGTAGCCCTATTCTAAGCTCGGGATACAGGGCTCCCCTTTGAGTGGCCTCCTAAGACACCCAGGGGTTACGGTAGCAGTATTCCAACACCCCCGCTACGGGGGTGTTGAAACCTAACAATAAGGTTTGGAAATACGTGAGCCTCTCCTCCCCTCGTTCGTCTGGCAGTCCTCGACGGAGGAATTTACAAAAGAAGCTTTCCCTAGCCCTTTCAGAACGCCCATATTTCAGCTCTTCTTACGACACGTCAGGGGTTACGGCAACAGTATTCTTACTCCCCGCCAGAGGAGGGGAAAAACGAGTTACGGCCAGGCTATTAACAAGACCCCACTGTGCAAGTATAGGAGACCCAACTCTACAAATATAGAAGCCCTAACTCTGCAAATATAAAATGACAACATAATTTAGATGACGCCAAATCTTTGCTAACTTGGGGACACAATTCAGCCTCAGGATAAATGCACGTCCAAGTGTCAGCTCAAGTACACATATTCAGCTTTACTAAATTAGATTAGAGTGACGAGGCTTCCTAGCGCGCTGGAACTATCGTCCTTCTGGCGCCGAATGTCAAACCAGCAAACAGTGCTGCATCAAGTTAGTCTTCGTTTTTTCTTCTTTTAATGCTCGAGTTAGGTTTACTACTGCGCAAAGTCGGAGTCCTTTACGCAGCGAACGTCTATGGTATGTATGGATGCCCCAGGAGGTACAGGAACTCCTAAGGTGTTGAGGCCATATGGTCCTAGTCCTCCCCGGATGGCAGTAAGGAGGATTAACACTACCTACCCTGCTCAAGAGCATCAAGGATTTGCAGTAGTCCTTAAGGTGACGGGCTACGCCCTCAAACACCTGCTGAGGGGGAAGATGAAGAAGAAACAGAAAACGAGAATCCCATGCACGAGATCTACACTGGTGTAGGGAATTTCATGCATGAGAACATCATGTATGGAAAGAAGAAAAAGGAATAGTTGTAGAAAAAGGATTCAGGAAAGAAAGAGCGCAACTTGGCTGTTATTTGCCACCCGAATTGAGAATAATTAGAACCGGTATGTGTAGATTCGAAGGTACGTGTGTGTGTGCATGTGTATCTGTGTGTGTTTGTGTGTTTGAGTGCAACGACTACTAGGAGAGTTGTTAAGAAGGAGTCTGAGACAAGTTTAAGGAAATTTGTACTAACCATAAGATGCAAATGAGGTAAATAAAAGTCAAGCAAATCAGGATGGGGGAGAAAAGGAGAGATAGCGAAGAGTGAAGAAGAGTGGAGTCTGAAGGGAAATAAGGGTGTTCACCCCCCGGTTGGGCCGTGACTCCGTGCGGCCCGTGAACCTAACAGATGCCTAGGATGGGTTCAGCTTTACTAGCGAATTGAATATCCTGATCTAATCGACCTGACAATAGACGACCTAATTCTTCCAGATGATGAGACAAAATAGTATCGACCGACTGACATAAGACAAACGAGCGTTGGAACAAACGAGTGCCGATAGACAGACGGACAATCAGCTTCTGACACTTTTGAGGATGGCCGACAGGCCGACGGGCAAACAGCATCCAACACTTAGAGTGGTGATGGAATAAACGAGAGCCGACAGGCAGACAGACTGACGGACAACCAGCTTGCGATACTAAGGAAAGTGTTGGACAAACACGTGATGACAGACCGACAGCATCACCCACCCACTCATTCACTATGCCAGGTGAAGAAATAGGGCTATTCGTGTTAATAGAAATGCAATATTAAAATAACTTAGCTTAGTATTTAGAGGAATGTATGATTATAATCTACTATTTATCTAACGGCACCAACTAAACGAACGTTCCTATTTTGTGCAAATATATTAACACATATTTAACTTATTAGCTGTACAAATGAGGTGATAATCTAACACATCTTCACGTGAACTGCTCTGCATACGAGACGATAACCTAACACGTATTTGACTAATTAGCTGCGTAAGTAAGAGTCGAAACAGTAAGCATTGTTAATGAAGGAAAGGCTGGAGTTCAAATAATGGAATAGCCTGAAATTGTAAATATTATATTATGACCTAATAACGCAGAAGATTCTGCCCTGAGCTGTACAATGAAGATTATTGAAAGTGATAACTATTATATACTGATTACGCGCAAATCTGCTCCAGCCTGTCGTAATTGCCTTGACCTACAATAAACATATTAAAAGTGAAATCTAAGAATAAGTCGTAAAGTTTTATAATAACGTACATGCATTAGGCCTAAGCAGTAAACATATCAAGATTGCAAAGTAATGCTCAAGTGGACGCCAGCCAGCTGATCCCCAACCCTGTCACGATTCCTTGACATTAAATAAAACATTATTAGTTTCAGTGCTAGCAGCTATAACAGTAACTATGCAAGAGGTGACATCAGTGCCTAGCCTCAAGAATGAGAGCTCCTCCTTCTTCTAGTGATTGGGACAGGTCAATGCCTGGCTTTGTATACTGTATACCTGTAGACGCCCTGAAGCCAGGAGGTGGGGGGCTGCTGCAGCCCCTGTATCGTCAGCAAGGGCTCGCAAAGGAAACCTGCAATCTGACGACGAAGGGTAAAAAGTGATAAAACCCACCCTGCTGTGGGGGAAAATAAATACAATGAACATTTACTCTCACCGTGAGAGACAATATGGTAGCTAATGCCCCGACAGCTATACGTTCATGACCGAGGATCCAACCTTCCATCAAACACGGGACAGAAGTATGGGGGTGGCCGACGGTAATATAGCCCCTACATTTATTTTCAGGCGGCCGAACACACACCAATATTAGCCCATCCTTACACTCTGCAATAGAGATAACAGGCTGTTTACTACAATGGGGTCCAGCAGTTTTCACTGGTTTCTTTTCGCCGATGCAGATATCCTGTCTGTCTTGCCCTCGGCTTGTCTCCTCCACTCAGATACATCAGCCGCAAGGGATTCTTCACATCATCAGTCCTTTTACACTTACTTCAAAATTAATCACATTTTTCACCAATCTTTTTTCATCCATTGTCTTCGTGTGTCCGATCCATATCAGAACTATAATACCGGCTCATGCAGACACCAGTTCATCCATCCTTCATGTACAGATACAGATACTAGGCTGCATCCCCCAGAAAGGGTGGTGGCCGACGGCAAGGCGCACCTCACACCCTAACACACTCACACAACTTAGCTCTTTTGTGCTAAAGGGTCCGGCCGGTAGCCCCCCAACTGGGGAGAGAGCAGAGGAGAGAATCCTTCATGTGCCTGATCCAAATTCGAACTATAATACCGGCTCATGCAGACACCAGTTCATCCATGCTCTTCATGTGTTCAATCCGTACCAGAACAATAATACCGGCTCATGCAGACACCAGTTCATCCATCCTTCATGTACAAATACAGATATAGACACTAGGCCTCATCCCACCGGAAAGGGGGGTGGCCGACGGCAAGGCCCACCTCACATCTCATACGCTCACACTCACACAACTTAGCCTTTCTGCGCTAAAGGGTCCGGCCGGTACCCCCCGCCACATACACTCTGGGTCACGAGTGCAATCCGCGGATCCGTTGTCAGCAGCAGGGCCCGACAGTTTTCACTGGTTTACCCCCGCCGCGTCAAAATGGCCGGGCCCCCCACCCACGACTATACGACAGCGGGATGCCAAGGGCGGGAAAGCACATCAGAGCAGCGTCAAAATCAACTTTCACAACCATTCTCCACTCACGCCTGTTCATTACACGCTCTCTCGCTACCTCCACATTCATGTCTCTCTTTCCTAACGCCTGCTTCACACCATCCATCCACCCAAACTTCGGTCTACCTCTAGGCCTGCGACCACTCGCCTCCGCATTCATCACTATTTTCACCAATCTTCCTTCATCCATCCTCTCCATGTGCCCGAACCATCTCAGAACACGCGAATCCACTTGCTCCTCCAACTTCTTCACCATTCCTGTTCTGATTCGAACATTGTCGTTGGTGATCCGGTCTCTCAGCGTTATTCCAGCCATGCTCCTCCAGACATTTTATCTCGAAAACATTCAGCTCTCCATTCAGGGGCATAATTTTGCTCGCATTGACAGTCCTCGAGCATCTCATTACTTTACTCTTACCCACGTTTACGCAAAGCTTCCTCCTCTCACACTCTACCAAACTCAGACACTAGATTAGAGTGTCAAGGCTTTCTAGTGCACTGAACTCAGACACTAGCCTACATAGCTTCTCCTCTGAATCCGCAACCAGCGCCGTACCATCAGCAAATAGCAACTGGCTCAACTGCCAACTCAGCCCATTCGCTTCCAACAGTTCCAAGCCATGACCCTGCACACTCTCGTTCACCTCCCTGACCACTCTATCCATATAGAGGTTGAACAGCCAGGGAGACATCACGCAGCCTTGTCTCAGTCCCACTTACACTGTGAACCAATCACTCACCTCGCTTCCCACTCCATACAAACGCAACACCCTCCACAGCGCTTCCCTGTCAATCCTGTCGTATGCCTTCTCCAGATCCATGAAGGCCCAGAACGCATCCTTTTCTTTGGCAAGGTACTTCTCACAGACCGGTCTCACTGCAAAAATTTGATCGGTACACCCTCTACCACTCCTAGAGCCACACTGTTCCTCTCCAATTGCGCAGTCCGTACAGTCTCTAATCCTTTTGATCAGTACTCTCCAGTACAACTTACCAACCACACATAACAGACTGATACCTCTCGAGTTGCAGCATTCATCTTTCTCTCCTTTGCCTTTATATAGCGGAACAATGCAGGCACTGCGCCACTCAATCGGTACCACGCCTGCCAAAAAACACAAGTTCAGTAACCTCACCAACTTTTCGACAATCGTTACTCCACCCTTCTTCAGGCACTCGGTCGCAACGCCATCCAAACCAGGGGCTTTCCTTGCTTTCATCACCTCCACCGCCTCCTGAACCTCTTCCCTGGTTATGTCCGCCACAAATCTTTCTCCCAAAACCGGTATCCGAGCACCACAACCCACAGCAACAATGTCAGCCTCTCCGTCATCCTCGACATTCAACAACTCATCAAAATACTCGGCCCACCTCTTCCGTACATCACCCCTTTCCAACAACCACTGCCCATTTTCATATTTCACCACTTCCTCCTTTCCGGTCTCTCCCTTTCTCACCCTCTTCATCTCTTTCCAGAACATCTTTTTGTTCTCCTCAAAATTCTGGCACAACCGTCTGCCCCATCAGCGTCCCTTTTGGCTCTCCTAACCATCCGTTTCACCTCGTTTCTCCTCTCTTTGAAGATTTCATAAGCCACCCCCGACTTCACCTGTAACCACTCCTCAAACGTTCATCCATCCTTCGTGTGCCCGATCCAAATCAGTACTACAATACCGGCTCATGCAGACACCAGTTCATCCGTCCTATATAAGTGTTTACAAGTGTAGGAAGACAACAACAGGCCTATTGGCCCAAACTAGGTTGCCTTTTGATAGCAAGAGGATTAGTTTTGAAGTAGAACGTCTATGAGAGCTTCATGTGCCATTTCTGTTTTTTTTTATATCAACAGGAAAGGGAACGAGTTAGCTATTTATCGGCGATTTATGTAGAAATTATCAAGCCGCGACTTGAACGTTTTGATTGTATTGCTGTTTACAACCTACGCTGGAAGTTTGTTCCATTCTTCGACAACTCTATACGTGAAGAAATAGCGCGTGATATCGAGTGAAAAACGTTTCCCAACAATTTTGTATCCATTGTTTCTAGTCACTCCGTTTGTATCTAGAGTGAAAAGGCTCGTTCGGTCGACGTTTTCCTTATCCTTCATAATCTTCCACACTTCTATCATGTTGCCTCTGACTCGACGTTTCTCTAGCAAATGAATATTTAGTTCACAAAGCCTGTCTTCGTACGATTTATTCCGCAGCGAGGGGATGAGTTTGGTAGCTCTACGTTAAACCTTCTCAAGTTTAACAACGTCTTTCCTAAGGAATGGAGACCAGAGTTGAACGGCATACTCCAGATGCGATCTAAAAAATGCATTAAATAACTTGAGCATACTGTGTTGGTTTTTGTACAAGATATCATACCTAGCATTTTGTTGCCTTTCTTGGCAGCATCGTTACATTGCTTGCTGCCTTTCAAGTCGTTACTTATGATGACATCTAAATCTTTCTCTTCGGTGACGGGAATGAGTTTCTTTCCAGACATTGAATATTCGTATTTGGGGTTATGAGGACCTGTGTGCATAACTTTGCATTTGTTTACAATAAATTTAATTTGCCACTTTTCTGACTAATCAACAATTTTGTTCAAGTCTAGATGGATCTGCTGACACTCTAGTTCAGTTTGCACTTTTCCTCCGATCTTAGTATCGTCTGCAAACTTGCTAATGTTTGAGAGTACGTTGCTATCGAGATCGTTAATGAATATTATAAAGAGAGCTGGCCCTAACACGGATCATTGAAGCACACCGCTTGTAACATTATCCCAGGGGGAGGAAGCTCCATCAAGTACAACTCGCTGCCGTCTGTCCGTAAGCCAGCATTTTATCCAGTTGTTAAGCTCGCCTCAAACACCGATGCTATGCAATTTAGTAATTAGGCGCTAGTGAGGAACTTTATCAAAGTCCTTTTGAAAGTCAATGTAAATGTTATAGATTGGAGAATTTGTGTCGTGGATTTCGATCATATTTCTAAAAAAGAGTAGCAGATTCGTGAGCCAGGAACACTTGTGTCTAAAGCCATGCTGGGAGTCTCCAATCAATTTGTTTGATTCCAAGAATTCTGTAATTTTATCCGTTACCAAACTTTCCATCAATTTGCCAATGACTGAGGTGAGACTAATTGGACGGTAGTTGCCGGGACACTTTTTGTTCTCTCTATTATAAATTGGGGTAACATTGGCCTCTTTCCATTTAGAGGGACATGTGCCATTTGTGAGAGATCGGGTGAAAATGTTTGATAAATGTTCGTCGACTTCGTTTCTAGTCTCTTTTAAATTCTGGGATGAATTTGGTCTGGACCTGGAGATTTGGTGACTTTCAATTAATCTATATATTTAATGACTTCGGCGGGGGAAAACTTCATTGTGGTGAGGGCTTCAATTCGTTTTGTCGCTATGATATCCTCAAGATTAGGAATATCCTAATTCTCTAACGTAAATTCAGAACAAAAATATTCATTAAATAGAACACTTAATTTTAGTGTAGTCCGTTTCTAGCTCACCAACATCGTTCTCGAGAGGACCTATTACAGATTTTGATTTTTTTTTTGCTCAAAATATAACTTAAAAATTGTTTCGGACTTCATGTGATCGATCCAAATCAGATCTATAATACCGGCTCATGCGGACAAAAGTTTCAATTTGATCGTCCTCATTCCTGATTCGATCCAACCGCATCCATGACTCCTGTCTTGCTTCTCCAATATTTCACCGCAACTTGCCTTGTCATAACGCCTAGTGTAAATGTACCCATTTCGGCGTTATGACAAGGCAAGTTGCAGCACTAGTCTCATGACTGTGAATGAAACAGTGCTGAAGCAGTTACACTAGGCATTAGGGGCAGTGCATGCAGGTGGACCAACACAGCACCGCTTGCGAAAGCAACCAGTTCCTCACAGCATGATGGGAGCTCGGTGCACAGACCGAGCTCCCGAGCTCAAGGAATAGACTGGATTTTTTTTGAAGATGCACAATAAAGGTAACATTGAGCAGCCGTGTCTCAACACCGTTCTACTGTGTATCCATAGCATATTTTTGTGAGCTGCATTTTGCTTCACGAAGAACGAACCGGTCGCCCACTGGAGAGAGCTAGGATGTACCCATTTTGAATTTCCGTTTCACTAATTCAAATGATGCCTCTAATAATAGAATAATATCATGTGTTGGACCTAACAAATGAAAACCCGCTTCTAGATGATGGAAATAAAAAGGATTTAATAATAATAATAATTCTAAGTGTAAAAGTTCTCTCCTCCGACGTTCGGTGCCAGAAGGACATCGACTCCAGTGCACTAGAAAGCCTTGACCCTCTAATCTAATCTCTCCCCTCACTGAGGCACACTCGTAATGCACACACTTAGCTGAGCTACTGTCTGCTAAGAAACTTTGTTCCGCGAACGGTAACCTCCTTCATCCCACTTTATACAACCTAAGCACACTCCGTATCGCATCTCCATCAAGTCAGTCATACTCATTTTTCATGTCCATAAACGCTCTGAGTAGATCTTCCTCCTAAGCTAAGTACTTCTCACACACCTGACCCAATACCTGACAATCACACTCTCAACCACTGCGAAGCCATACTGCTCCTCGGTAACTGCACAATCTCTAATCCTTTTAATTAATGCCACACATCTCAAAATGATATATTCCATGAATATCTCGTACACTCTTATGAAACGGAACGATCCACGCGGCGTCGAGCTACAGGCCCAACAACAGACAGGAAGCAGGCATTCAATGGTTGCATCAACTATTCAATCATTGCCATAACTCTTCTTCTGTCCTTCAACAGAGAGCTATTCAATGTCGGCGATTTCTCGGATTTTCTCGCAACTATAACCTATTCCTGCACTAGTTGAATATAATAGATGTAACATTCCCTTAGCTCAGAACAGGAATCCACTCATCATCATCTACAGAAACTATACCAGCATTCATGACACCTTCACTTTTCAACAATTTGTTAAGAAAATGCTTCGCGCACCTCTTTCAAAAATCAATATAGAGCATCACCACGATTCCTATCTCAAACTTTTTATTTCCCACCTTCTTAATCTCCAAAATCTCCAGAATTTTTTTACACAGCCGTCTTCCTAACCTTGCTTGCTCAGCTAGCTTTTCG
>SDVV010039469.1:0-10626 GCA_016164225.1 Gammarus roeselii | reverse complement strand
TAGCAATGGGTTTTCAATACTTAGGTATAATACATCAAACTTAGCTTTTATATGCGCTATTTGAATTAGCGAAACAAGAGATAAAGTGAATTCGTGACAACGCATCTGTCGGCGGCCGGTTTGTAGCTACATCATGTTTCAAAACATGATTCACAATATATGTTATTGAAAATCTTAAAAAAAACATGTGCATGAGTTTGATAAATCGAAAAAGAATACATCACAAGTCATCTCTAGAGTGCTGCTGGCTCGCCTTCATCGAACTGAATGGAATTCACAATATACCATCATACATGTACACATACAAATACACTTTCAAATGTGCACACGACTACCTACATATATGGATGACGAAAAGTGTAATACACATTCATATGTGCACACACCTGCCTTCACAGATGGAAGACAATCAGTTTAATACACATTCATATGTGCACACACCTACCTACTTATATGGATGATAATTAGTATAATACACATTCCTATGTGCTCTTACCTACCTACACATATGGATGAACAATCAGTATAATACACATTCATATGTGCACACACCCAACTACTTGTATGGATGACAATCAGTATAATACACATTCATGTGTGCACACACATATCTACATATATGGACGATAATTAGTATAGTTATTAAATTATTATTAAAACCTTTACATCAATCATCTGACAATGGGTTGACTTGATTGGAGAATGTCATATTGTGAGAAGGCAAGGTCTGTTTTATGTTGAGGAAGAATGGAACACGTTGAGAGATGCGTTGTTGAGATTTGCGATAAATGATGTGGTGTGCACCTTGTGTGCGTTTGTATTAGGCAGGGCTGCGGGTTATGTAACCTTTAGGTATATATGGCGGTGGTGCAGAAAAAAAACAGCTTCTGAGGAGTGGTTGCAAGCTAGGTTGGTGGTGGCCTATAATAACTTTAGAGAGATGAGAAAAGAGGTTAAGCGTGTGGTGAGGAGAGCAGGTGCTTCGCGATAATTGATAAATAACTAAAAGATTTTCAGGAAAAAATTGAAGTGGGGGAGGGAGGGAAGATGGGGGAGGAGGAGGGGATGGAAGATGTAATTGGCCTGTCGCTGTTGGAGAGTGGTGATGCACGGAAGAGGTGTACTGAGTGTTGTGTGGAGTTTTTGTATGTAGAGGATGTCAGAGGGGCTGACATTGTTGCAGTGGGTGGTGGTGCACGGATGCCGGTTTTGGAAGCGAGAATTGTTGCAAACATCAATAAAAAATAGGTGCTGGAGGCTGTTGTGGTGATGAAAGCAGGGAAAGCTCTGCTTTGGATGACGTGGCGACTGAGTGCCCGAAGAGGCGTGGAATAACGGTTGTCGAATGGTTGACTGGAACAAAATTTGTGTTTGGTCTCGAACGTGTTGCCCGTTGAGTGACACAGCTTTTGAATTGTTCCTCTGCCTATGGGTATTTGGTAAATAAATGAATCCAGCTACTCAAGAGGTTGCTATCAATCTGTTGTTTGTGATGGGCAAGTTAAACGGGGGCGTGCTGATCAACTTGAAGAGTGACGGTACGGATGATGCCACTGCCGAGGATAGTGTGGCTTTAAGATTGGTAGAGGGCGCACAGATAAGATTTGTGAAGTAAGAAAAGATTGTGAGAATTACCTTGCAAAGAGGAAGGATGTGTTCATTTACTTCCTGGATATGGAAAAGGCCTACGCTATAGTGGACAGGAAGACGTTGTGGAGGGTGTGGTGTTGGTATGTAGAGGACGGAAATTTATTCGCGGTGCAGAGTTTCTGTATAGACAGCAGAACGTATGGCAGAGTAGGGAGCGAGAAGAGTGCTTGGTTCCTAGTGAAAGGGGGACTGAGACAGGATTTGCGTTATGTCTCCCTGGCTGTTCAATCTCAACATGGATGAAGTGGTCAGCAAGGTGGACACAAATGTGATGGGTCGAGGTTTAGAGTTGTTCAGAGCAAATGGGCGAAGTAGGCAGTTGGGTGAGTTGCGGTTTAAGGATGATAATGCACCGGTGGCAGATCCGGGAAAAAGTGGTGTACGCTAGAGTCGGAGTTTGGTAGATTATGCGAGATGAGGAAGTTGCGAGTTAATGTGTCTGAAAGTAAGCTAATAATATATTCAAGGAATGACGATGCAATCTGGAGCAGTGTCCCACAATTTTGAGAGTTGTGATAGGAAGTTCAGTGTTTCCAGTACCTAGGCTCTCATGTGGAGACTGAACTAGTCGAAACGGAGGTAAAATGTGGAGTGAAGGAAGGGTGTAATGAGCTGTAGGACATTGGATGTGAAACAAAGCGAGTGTTTTATGTGGGGTTGTAGTCCCAATTCTGCTCTACGCGAATAATGCGTGGAGGGCGAGAGCGGAGGAGAGAAGAGTGATGAATGCTTTTGAGAGGAAATGTTGGAGTGGCACAGCCAAAGTTACGCTGAAAGATAAAACGAATAATTACGCTGCTAAAATTCGAACCGGGACTATGAGAAACTTAGAAGATAGTAGATTCACGTTTTTTGCGTTGTTGTAAAGAAATATTCCTGCAAACAGATGAGCAATGACGATCACTCTCGAGCTGTATTTTGACGAAAATGCTCATCCCGTCGCCAAATGGCATACACGGCCTGTTAGTCAGTGCTTAGTTTCCACCTGTACTAAAACTACGAGTTGCAAAATAAACTTATTCTCATTACAGTTTGTGGTCGAATATCCCTCAACGCAACTATTTCCGATATCAAGCTGGGAACAGAGCTTCACCACTCTGTTGTAGACCCTGGCAAGCATTGCTCGTACAACAACAATGACATAAACATTGCACGGGTTACAATTCCTTTTATTTTTTCAGTGTCGGTCTTCATTTGTGGTCATGGTGATCATAATGGAAGCCAAAATGACTCTTACCCACGAGTACATCGGCGGTTGTACTTCTGAGGTTTCTGTTCGTGTATCGTCTGGAAGACTCGAGCCCGCCGCGGTTGGCAATGAAGCTGAACGCCCAATGCCATCAATGGAGCTTAGCTGAGAAGTTGTACCCCAATCTTGAATATCAGTATATAGCTGCACTGACCATCACTCAAAAACGGTCGCTGTTACATCTTACGTTGATTTAACAGTGAGCGAACATTTTAGAATGTTTCCGTTTCTTAATTTAGTAACCGATCATAGCCAACAAATTCTGTATTTTTAAAATGCAATTGATATAGAATTACATTGTTCAACTGTAACAAGTGCCTGACTTGATATGTAGCAACATCTAGTTACCTTTAAGCTGAACCAAGCTGAGGCCGAATATCTTGAGACAGTAATAAGACTAGTGAGCTGCCTGTGTCCTTCATTTCTTTTAATCGATTCATAGTCTCACAAGATTGTCTCTGCTATTAATTATTTAGGGAATTTTCAAATAATCTTATACCGCTATGCTGATTATTTTTAAGCTTGTAGTGCAACTATCGGGATAATTGTATTTTAACGGATCATTGACCTAAAACATACTCCCTAAAGATATCAACCGCATAATACAGTGCCATGTACTTAACAATTCTTCACCGAGTGGAAGTATAATTTTGCCTCATTTGATTTGTTTGCATCGAAAAGTCGGTAGTTACTTGCAAATGTATTCAAAAAATGGTTACTGTACATTGTTAAACATTTAAATAAATTGCATTCGGTATATAACGTGTTACATTTCAAACTTACCGCTCGTGAAATTCCTGTTATAACAGTTGCAGTAATTATTCTTGATTGATTTCTAGCGGGAAGGGCTGATTAGATACATAATTACAGTTGAAATCTCATGTTCATTTTTCCTCTCAATATTTGTATGTTGGCGAAATATAAGGTCCTTTATGTTCTCTGATAATCATATTCATATTTGCAATGTTATATGGTAATAAGAATCGAATCAGGTATCTTGCTATAATGTTGATGGCGAGATGAAAATGTCTGCATGAACAGAGTAGCTTTTCTGCAAGTAAATACAGTAAACCTAGGAATAGGTCGGTTATGCACTCGGTGTAATAACCTATTTGTTGAGCTATTTTGACTCATTTATTGCATTAAGTGCGCGCCTTAGAATAATTCGATAGTGACCCATTACAATGCGCCTCTGATGCAGCATTGACTGCTAAACAGCTAGGTCAATATCTCAAATGTCCTGTATTCAATATCACAAGGAAAATAATGGCTGAAACGGTGACATGCAGTTTGTGGAACGTTTCGGGCTCAGCCAATCATCGGCAAAGTACAACTGGAAGGAGAACAAAATGAAGTTGGTTAGAGAACAGGAAATCGCAGATTCATAAATCCTATTTACCAATAATATATGAGACGGGAGCAGCTTGTTGATTATTCAACTTTGTTTGCAATTTGAAAATATACAACAATTCTAAAATCTTAAGATCACTGGTATTCTTGCATTTACCTAAAACACGAAATTTCCTCATGTCAGCTTGAATGTCACAGCTGTGAACATGACTGCGCACGGAGGAGCGCGAAGGTGCGGTGAGCACAGACCCAGTTCAGTGACTTATACCCGCAGGCTCTGCCACTCTAATTCGTAATGTACGGATGGCTGAACCGACGTACGTAGATGCACAACGTGAACAACTATGTTCATACACCAGAAACGACCGTATACCAGTAGTAAGTCAGTACTTGAATGGAAAATGTTATCTAATACTAAATTTGTTTACATGTATTAATTTGAAGTTAATATTTGGTGAGATACTGAAGCAATTCCTTTAAGTTATTTTCAAATCGTTGCATATTTTTAATTTTTGGGCAAACATAAATGATCAACATAATGCTTTCCCCTTAAATATTATTGGTAATTAGGTTTTATGAATTTATTCCTACCCTTCAACATCTTACATATTTCGATCATGTCACCTTTGACTCTACGTTTCTCTGGCGAATAAACGTCGAGTTCACGTAGTCAGCCTTCGTATGATATATTGTGCAGCGAAGGGATAAGTTTGGTAGCCCTACGTTGAACCCTCCCTAATTTAATATCGTATTTTCTAAGGTATGGACAACAGAATTGGAGGGAATCCTGAAGGTGCGATCTCACAAATGCATTATATAACTTGAGAATCCTGTTACTGCTCTTGTATGTGATTGCGCGGGATATGATGACTACAGTTTTTGAGAGCATCGTGACATTGCTTGCTGCTTTTTGAGTCGTTGTGAAGACACCGAGGTGTCTCTCTTCGGTGACAGGAGTCGGTGTTTTTTCCGGACATTGAACAGTTTGGCCTAGGGTTATGATGACCGATTTGTATAATTTTACATGTGGCAACATTAAATTTCACTTACCACTGTTCTGACCAATCGATAATTTTTTCCAAGTCGAATTAAATATGCTCCCACCAAAGTCTGGTTTACTCTTCTCCTCCTAGCTTAGTATCTCCTGCAAAATTGATAGTACTCAAGAGTACGTAGCTATCGAGATCGTTTATGACTATTATGAAGAGAACTGGACCTAACAAAGATCCTTGAGGCCCACCGCTTGTAACTTTACCACAATCGGAGGAAGCCCCGTTTAGTACGACTTGCTGCCGTCTGTCCGTGAGTCAGCATTTTTTCAAGTTATTAAGCTACCCCCAAATACCGATGCAGTGCACTTTACTAACTAACTGGTTGTGAGGGACTTTACCGAAGTCCTTTTGAGAGTCAAAGTAGATGATATCGATCGGAGATTTCGCGTCGTGACTTTTAATCATGCTCAAGAAAAAAGAAACATGGTCATATGACAGGAGCGATTGTGTCTAATGCCATGCTGAGAGTCACCTATCAGCTTGTTTGATTCTAAGAATTCTGTAATTTTATACGTTATCAAACTTTCTATCAATTTGCCTATGAATTATGTGAGACTTATTGGACACTTATGTCCCCTATTTTTAAATGTGGGGTAAATTTAGCCTCTTACCATTGAAAGTGGCAAGTGCCTTTTATGAGAGACCCGTGAGAATGAATGATAGATAATGTCATTGATTGCCGGGACACTTTTTGTCCACTATTTTTTAAATTTGGAGTAAAATTTGCCTCTTTCCATTGAGAGGGGAGAGTGCCATTTATGAGATCCGTGAGAATGTTTGATAGATGATCGGAGATTTCGTTCGTAGTCTCTTTCAGTATTCTCGAATGAATTAGGTCTGGACCTGGAGATTTTATGAATTTTCATTTACCTATGTATTTAATATTTTTAGCAAGATAAAAGTTCACTGTGCTGAGAGATTCAATTAATCTGTCCGCTACTATATCTTGAGGATTAGGAATATCGGGATTCTCCAACGAAAATAACGCACCAAAGTATTGATTAAGTAGGACACTAATTTCGGTGTCGCCCGTTTCTAGCTCACCAATAACATACTCAAGATCTTTATTTTTGTTTCTGCTCGGAATATTACTCAAAAATTGTTCCGTATTAGTTATGGCGTTTGGTGCTATTTCATTTTGGTAATCTCTCCTTTTGCATTTTAAGACCTTCTTCGAACTCTTCTGCTTATTTTGAATTTGTTTTTTGCAGTGTTGTCACATGGGTGTTTCTGTATTGTCGAGTGCTCTGCTTTCTTTGGAGACTGAAGGTGCTGCAATTCTCTTTTCCAGTACCTAAAGGCTGACTGACCGTTGCTGGCGTTCAATATTTATAATTTTGACCAGAATACTATTCACCGATTGATTGAGCTTTTCTCCGAAAAGCTGCAAACTATGTTAACAGGCAGAGAAAATCAAAGAACAGGCAGAGGAAATCAAACAACTGGAGGCTCTACTCAGTCATGCCTCCAATGACTCGTCCAGGATACGGAGATCTGGTTGCTACCCGTTGAATTAAAATTGGAAACCGCGTTGAAACTGTTCTACGAATTCAAAGATCTGATGAACAGTGAACTAGCAGCAGTCAAAGAAACTACTGAGGCCACCATAAATCAAGCGAAAGAACTTCAAGTGCACCAAGACTCCGAATTGGCCAAGAAGCTCTCAGCTCTAGACACAGAGACAAATGACCGCATCAAATCGGGAGAAAGCTCAGTCAGAGATAGCGATGCACCGTACACAACTATAGTAAGCAGGAGGCAGCTACGTTGTGACAATGCAACACGCGTTGTGCCACAACCCCACCACATCCGAACCAACACACGTAACCGTTTGATGCATTGCCCGATGAAATGGACTCGCAGAATACGGAGAAAATTATTGTGATTTGTGATTACAATGTCACCACCTTCCAATCATATCAGAAAAAAGGGAGAATTCAACTGAAAATACTCGACAAAACAGACTTGAAAATCGACAAGGTCGAAGGCTTAATCGAAAAGGAAAGATGCTTTCTTCTAAACGAATTATACTACAAGTCAGAGCTAAAGACATTTCGCAGACGGAATCTGCATGGAAAAGGTACAAACCAATGCTAACCAATGTCAAAAGTTTAAACGCGAACATCCATGTCAGGAACATCCTGCCCCATCCGAACCAAAGTAGATACAAGCTAAGCAAGATGAATTTACGTAATAACCGCCTAGCAACTTTCTGCATGATCAACCCAACTTAAACAGAATCACCATCAAGGCTTGCATAAACACGTATGGACTCGATACCCTCGAAAATATCCCTAAAAACATCAGCGCTGGTCTTGCCAGCGTAAATAAGCTAAAAAACGTACCCAATATCCGATCCACAACTTCGCTTGCAGTGCCCGACGGAATGACCCAACGGCCACCACCCGTGCCAACACTAGATACACAACCAATACAAGAGCCCATCCGAACATCACTACAGGTTCTAGCAAAAAAAGGTTCTGTCTTCAATCCAGTCCTAGAGGCAGTAGTCGCTGCTCCGCTAGTACAACCCTTGTAGACGAAAATGACAGTCTTGGCCCCGACACAAGGCCCCAAAATAGAAGCAGTACAAGTCAAGAAAATCAAGTTGGTGTGACCAACGGTATCCTCAAATGTTATTATGTGAACGCTAGAAGTCTTCGAGATAAAATCGAAGAATTAGGTATCCTTGCATTGAATCAAAGTATCGACAAAATAGCAATCACACAATCGTGGATGAAATTGAGCACCAGGCATTATTTAGGTGAATTTACTCTCCCCGGTTACTCATTATTTCACAAAGATAGACAAGGCTGAGAGGGCGAAGAGTGCTGTTGCTCGTGAAAACTACTCTGCAAATATTAGCAGTCAGTATTCCAAACAGCTGACACGACATAGTATCAACCAAAGTAGTCGGTGAACATATAAAATGGCAAATTACTCAATTCTATCGTCCCCCAAAAAGCAAGGTTTCCGATGACATCGATCTTTACAACACGTCCTCGTCGATGTTGTCACTACACAACACAGTATTGTGTTTGGAGACTTCAATATCCCTGACATTGATTGGGAAACCAACTAATGCACTGCCATCGGCCAGCGTCTGATTGATTTTGCACACGATAGGTTCACGACCCAAATGGTGGAGACATATTCAAAAGGGAGCAATATTCTTGATCTCCTTTTTAGTGCAAGCGACTCTCATGTTACGAACGTCGTAGTGGGCAAACCAATCGGAACTAGCGACCACAACTGTATCCGTTTTTTTTATAAAGCTTTTGATGGCCTAAGAGAGTCAATGGCGTCAGCAAATATAACCCTCGAACAAAAAGTCAACCAATCGCTTAACAATTTATTGACCGCACTTAAGAATATTGAGTTAGAGCATATCCCGCGCAAAACAGGCGAACAACAGTTAATCAGCCTAAGTATATACTGGAAAGGTGAAGTCACGAAAGACAGCAAAGCACTCGAAAAAACAGAAACATCCACAAGACGACGTTGCAACAAATGAAAACAACATCAGCAGAAGAGATTTAAAGAGGGTCCAGAAACGTACGAAGATAGACTATGACAATGAAATTGCCGCCAATACCAAAACTAATCCGAAACCCTTTTTTAATTATGTTTCAAGCCAAAAAAAATCAAGATCAGTTATTGGTCCTCTCAAGAGCGATGTTGGTGAGCTAGAAACGGACGACACCAAAATGAGTGCCCTACTTAATGAATACTTTTATTCGGTATTTACGTTACAGAATCTGGATATTCCTAATCCTGAGGATATCCTAGCGAAACGACAAATTGAAGCCCTCAGCACAGTGAACTTTCCCCCCGCCAAAGGTATTAACTATATAGATGAATTGAATGTCACAAAATCTCCAGGTCTGGACCAAGTTCATCCCAGAATTCTAAAAAAAGACTGGAAACGAAATCGTCGAACATTTATCAAACATTTTCACCCGATTTCTCACAAATGGCAGCTGCCCCTGTAAATGGAAAAAGGCCAATGTTATTTCAATTTAAAAATAAATGACAAAAAGTGTCCCGGAAATTACCGTCCAATTAGTCAAAAGTCTCTCCTAAGTCATTGTCAAATTGATGAAAAATTTGAAAACGGATAAAATTACAGAATTCTTAGAATCAAACAAATTGATGGGCGACGCTCAGCGTGGCTTTAGACACAACCGTTCCTGTTCTAGGGACCTGCTATTTTCTCAATAATATAATTGAAATCAACGACACAAAATCTCCAATCGATATCATTTACCTTGACTTTGAAAAGGCCTTTGATAAAGTCCCTCACAACCGCCTAGTTAGTAAATTGCAAAACATCGGTATTTGAGGCGAGCTTAACAACTAGATAGAATGCTGGCTCACGGACAGACGGCAGTGAGTTGTACTTAACGGAGCTTCTTCCTCACGGGGTAATGTTACAAGCGGCGTGCCTCAGGGGTGCTAGGTCCAGTTTTCTTTATAATATCCACTAACGATCTCGATAGCAACGTACTCAAACATTAGCAAGTTTGCAGACGATACTAAGACAGGATGAAAAGTGCAAAACAAACGAGAGTGTCTGCAGATTCAACTAGACTTGAACAAAATTGTTGATTGGTCAGAAAAGGGGCATATGTAATTTAATGTATAGAAATATAGAAATATGCACAAAACCCACACAGTATGCTAATGTTATACAATGCATTTGTTAGACCGCATATCGAGTATTCCGTTCAGTTCTGTTCTCCATATCTTGAAAATGACGTTATTAAATTATAAAAAGTTCAACTTAGAGCTACCAAGCTCATCCTGTCGCTGCGGAATAAATCGTACGAAGACAGGCTACGTGAACTCAATCTTTATTCCCTAGAGAAACGTCGAGTCAGAGGCGACATTATGGAAGTATGGAAGATTTTGAAGGGTAAGGAAAATGTTGATAGAGCGAACCTTTTCACGCAAGATTCGAACGGAGTGACTAGGAACAATGGATTCAAAATCGTTGGAAAACGTTTCTCACTCGACTTTACGAGCAATTTCTTCACGTATAGAGTTGTCGAAGAGAGAAACAAACTTCCAGGGGAGGTTGTAAACAGCAATACATTCGAAACGTTCAAGTCGCGGCTCAATATACAGATACAGATACAGACACTAGGCCGCATCCCCAGAAAGGGGGGTGGCCGACGGCAAGGCGCACCTCACACCCTCACACGCTCACACTCACACAACTTAGCCTTTTTGTGCTAAAGGGTCCGACCGGTAGCCCCTCAACTTACACTCTGGGTCCCGAATGCACCAAGGAACCGTCGTCAGCAGCAGGGCCCGACAGTTTTC
>SDVV010039468.1:0-10626 GCA_016164225.1 Gammarus roeselii | reverse complement strand
TATACGACTAGTAGATGCTGTTGGAGTAATGAAATTGATTGCTGTTTTGTCACTGGAGCGGTACTTCGGCCCTATCTGTGTATGTTTGTATCATAAATTTGCAAAATTGCACTCAGAGGGATAATAATAACAAACCTCGATATAGTTATATCCTAAATTTATTTTTATTGTGAGATTTGGGAATGCTTTGTAAATTATCAGAATACTACAAAACATAATGTGATTAAACGACTTTATTCTTGTGATTATTAATAAATGGAAAGTGCAGTAATTCTTCATCATTAATTTACTTCCACTTTGCATTTACCATGACAACTCTTTGGTATTAATCTTCGTTCCAACCTGTTTTCCTTGTTTCATATACTCACATTTTTTCTTCAATCATCCAGTTCAATTATCAGCTTATTTTAATTGCACATGGTAATGTTTTTATTATAAACCCGTCACCAGTAATGATATCTGCGTATTTAGTTTCATAATTATTTATTTTGAATACAAAACATTTCATGAGTAAACGCTATATTCAAAGTCATGTTGAATATTCTTCTCTCAGTCATTTAAGTAAAATCAACGTAAACCGTATATTGCCTTGATTACTTAATTGTCTTTAACCACACTTATTTACTGCCTTGCTCTAGAGATCATTAGTGTAATCTAACGTTTAATTTTTGTGTAACATACGTTACAATGGATAATGATTGATTTGAATGATTGGAAATAACTCACATTTATCAATGTTAGATACAAAAAAAGTATTATAAACTCTCCGAACATGGATTTGTAATCTCGTTGCGGTCAAAATTTTTAGATTTAAAGTTAAGTTGGTATAGTAACGAATATTATTCACCAAGTCCTTGTCTTCGTGAAACGTTCGCTGAAAATTTTTGCAATTTAAATCCACTTAACACTAATTCATTAGTAATGTTTAAAATTTAATGTTAAGTGGATTTAAATGGCAAAAATTGTCAGCAAAATATTTTACGAAGACAAAGACTTGGTGAATAATATCTGTCACAATACCAACTTAGACTTAAAATTCTGACTGCGGCAGGATTACAAATCCATGCTCGGAGAGTTTAAAATACTTTTTTTTGTATATAGCATTGTTTTTTGTATGCTTCATCCAATCACTCAAGTTTACCAAATAATGTACTAATGGACTTGCCTTACCTAATGCAACCTTGACCAAATTCACCTTAGACGAATGAGAAAAGGTGTATTATTTTACAGAAATAGTAACTTTACAATGTCTAGCAACAAAAGAATACAAATAGCAGAGCTGTTTCTTTATGAACAGCGCTGTAAATCGTTGATAGCAATGTACCGTTGAGATCTTCCAGTGCTGCGATGCTTTATTTTTCTATATATTGAAACAATATGTCAGGCAGCACCATTTATCACCTCCAGCCCCACTCCGTCGATTGTTTTACTATAGCAAACAGTGTTCCAATCGCCTTGCAAAGGATCTGTGATAACCTGAACTCGTTAATTAATTACCGCATCGCTTCCTGCGGGACGGGCGTTCCTTTATCAATGTCAGCCACTTCTATTCCAAGCTCCCCGTAGCCATGCTACGGTGATGGAAGTCATTGAAGGAAGGGGAAATAAAATAAATCCCCGTTCTCAATAGATCAGTGCTTCAGCAGCGATTAAGCGGAATGGCCTCTAAAGAACGAGCTGTTGAGGAAATATTAATTGCGAAGCGAGTACAATGATGTAGTGTTGATATGCTGCATCAGTGTTTCAAAGTAGTTGCAGAGCTATTGCAGGAATACTAATACCTTTCCATGTAGGACAGGGTGGGACATTTCTGTAGAGATTTATTTATCATAGTCATTTGACACTGAGGATCACATCCGAGTCATCGAGTCAAGAGTCGATTCATCAGGGTAATGGGACACTATGACCCTAGTGAAATATTATTAGCATTAATGAAAGCTTTCGTATCAATATACCAAAAGTATAATTCATAGGAAAGAACGTTCCATAATTTAATTGCATAACCATAAGTGAATACAGCGCCATCTGGTCATCGTGTGTAAGACATGGAGTACGTGAGATGAGTTGTCTGACACAGGAAGCAGCGACCAAATTTGATGTGGGTGAATCTTTAATTATTATTGGACGTCGCTTCCAGTATCAGATTATTACGATCATGAGCAGGTTGACACACGACTACGCGATGGCATCACGACTCAGTTTGATATTCGAGTAAATAAAGGCATGTTCAGACATCTTTCAGGAAAAATGTGTGAAAATCAACGTCCCTTCTCAGTAATTGAGCCCTGATTCGGGAAAGTCAGTTTCGCGTACGGTGGAAATAGACATCCTCAAGATTTCATCCAAGTTCAAATTCCAGCCTCGCTTCATCTCAGGTCCTTACATGATCACCCGATACAGATGGTCCACCTATTGATGAAATACACCCGCTGCAGGTGGTCCCCCTATCGATGAAATACACCCGCTACAGATGGTCCACATATCGATGAAATACACCCGCTACAAGTGGTCCCCCTATCGATGGAATAGACCCGCTGCAGGTGGTCCACCTATCTATGAAATACACCCGCTACAGGTGGTCCACCTATTGATGAAATACACCCGCTACAGGTAGTCCACCAATCGATGAAATACACCAGCTACAGGTTGTCCACCTATCGATGAAATTCACTCGCTACAGGTGGTCCACCTATCTATGAAATACACCCGCTATAGGTTGTCCACCCATCGATGAAATACCAATATTGTGATTTATGTCTCGCTTCTTTCTTTGTTTGAAATATCCTATTGTAATAGTGAAGAAACTGCCATACCCGGGCCTCATGCATATTTGTGCTAATTGCGTTGCATTTAGGATTTATCAAAAAAGATTGCGGAACAATTCAGGAGCGGTCATTCGTTTGTTATGCTTATCTAATGGCGAAGAGGGGGACTGACGACAAACATACGCAGGTCACACGTACATATTATTTCATTATAGTCTTAGGCTATAAATAATAGTTGTAAATCTCACGTCTCTTCATGAAAATATCGGAACTAATGAAGCTAAAACGTTCTTTCCACGATGCAGACCTGCAACGAAAACAGAATAATTGATACATCTAAAAAAAGTATCAAGAAAACAATTGAATTCATATCTAAAAAGATTAAATTTGTTATTGCTATGTGTTCATATAGATTCATTTGCAGCTGGAGCAGGGACAGTATTGCACTTCCAAAATAGTGACAACAAATATAATATTCCATATTAGTATGCCTCCCATCTCCCATATCCTATATCCCTTAGAAAAAACAAGTACATACAATTTGGAGGAAATCTATCAATCTCAGGCTCGTGATGTATTCGTGATACATTCAATAAATTATCAGAAGAAACACTTCTACCGACTGCCAAGTGTCGGACTCCAACATTCGTAGATATGGTGATGGCTTGAGTCAGCCCGTGATGGTTTTAGTCAGGATGGGAAGGTTTGAGTCACAACGTGATTGCTTGAGTCAGGACGCAATGGTTTGAGTCAGGACACGATGGTTTGAGTCAGGACGCGATGGTTTAAGTCAGGACGCGATGGTTTGAGTCAGCCCATGATGTTTTTAATCAGAAAGGGGAGGTTCGAGTCACAACGTGATTGTTTGAGTCAGGACGCGACGATTTGAGTCAGGAATTGATGATTTGAGTCAGCCCGTGATATTTTTAGTCAGGAAGGGGAGGTTTGAGTCACAACGTGATTGTTTGAGTCAGGCCGCGATAGTTTGAGTCAGGAGGTGAGTTAACTCAGGTAGCTTGTTTTAGAAACGCTAAAGCTAGTATTCCAGGAACATTATTTGGTAGGAGCAGACTCGGTATTACAAAACGAGCCAGCACTTAATAGTTTGGAAATAAATCGCATAGTGGATTGCTAACAGATCCGTCTTCTCTGTGTCCTCCTCCGTGTCACCCGTCAGAGCATCTTGGTTATACGTCACGGCGTCGCAGATGCTGGCTGGGTTGTGGGCCGTGATAACACAGCCTGATCTGAAGGAGAAAAAAACATATCGAAAAGAAATAAGTCTTGGAAGATATACAGCAAGATATCTAATGAAGAACTGTCCTCTTTGGAAGCCGATGGTTAACGTTTTTTCTATAATGAATCTTATTTTCTTGTCAATACGTCGTCCCGTAACGAGTATTTGAAGTGATCATGTGAAAACATTGTTCAAATTTAGCAAAATGAACGGTGAACTACCGCGCAATGTAACAAAACCTTCCCGGCCTTACAGGTCTCGATTGCCCGTCCTTCATGGGCAGTAAACTGACTTGCATGGCATCGAGCTATTCAAATGGAGGTGGGTGCACTGAGAACAGTAGATAAAAACTAATATCAAAATGAATTTGTTTAAATACTCTAACATCTAAAAGGCATATAAAAAAACAATTCGATAAAATGTTTTCGGAGAGGATCGCATTTATATTCGATTTTTTACCAGAAAGTGTATGTTCTTGAAGGAAATAAATAGCTAATCGCAATTCATTTAAGATATTAATTACAAATTTAACATAATTCCTAGTCCAACATTGCATGGTTATGTACAAGCTGTTTACCTGAATGCGATGACATTAAATTGGTCAACACTATGCAAATTATAGCATCCTGACTAATCCCTTCAAACAGAGTATACCTCTCATAACACTGTGACGTAGGTCTTTGCATAAACAAACAGCCACGCTACAGCGCGGGGATTTTAGAGAGAACCGCGCTAAGCTCGGCAGTGATCTTGGCCTGCACAAGGCTTGGCGCCACGTCTCCACAGAAGTATCATTACAAATACTTCAGTAAGAGTAAATCGGCTTTGTATAGGATGTGGGCACCCATACAGAATTGGCTTTATTTGGGAACTGGCCCAGCACCGATCGATTTACTAGAAATAAATCAGAAACGGATGGGGGAGAAATGCTACCAGAAGCAAATGGCCCACAGTACATGGTCGAATCGTAGGTTTGCTTGGAAAAACGTTCGAAACTATTGGTCTAGAAATGGTTTAATCAATCGTGGACGTATTCTAGTATTTCCGTGATTAGACTCTATTTATTGGAGGTGAAAATTTGATCCGAAGCATTAGAAGAACGATCATAATGTCACTAATGCTCGTGAACACATCAATGTATAGAGACGATTTGACATGCAGTTCGTTTCATATTTCACAATGAACGATTCTTCGTTCTATGATTTGAATCCTCTTCACGCAATTATTATTTTCCCGACGTGGATCTGTTACTTCATTCACAATGCTGATCCCCCATAAGCATTTATGATCCTCCTCACCTGGTCCTTCTTTCAAGATGCTGATCTTTCTTATGCAATTATGAACTTTCTTACACGGTGCTAATCCTTTTTTCGCAATGTTGATCCTCCTTGCGTAGTTAGAATCCTCTTTGAACTATGATGATCATTCTTATCCAGTGCTAGTCTCACTTGCGCTGCAATGATCCTCCTTACACGGGGTTGATCTTTCGTACGCAATTAGGATCCTCCTTACACGATGCTGATCCTACTTTCAAGATGATGATCCTCTTCACGCAATTATCATCCTTATTATTCTACTCTGATTCTCCTTTGTCGATGCTTATCATTCTTGCGCAATTCTGATATGCCTTAACATGTACTAATTGTTGTTTCACGATTTTGATCCTACTTACGCAGTAATGATCCTTCCAATACGATAATAATACTTCTTATACGATCATTAAATCCATCACACACTCAATTACCATTGTTGTAGTGGAAAAGTTTATTAGAGCATCTCTTACTACTGCAAACTACGACTAAACCGTTTAGCCGCTACATACATAATGATTGATATTAAACATTCTATTCCCAGCTGTTAATGCGGCCGTGCCTCCCGCACAAAGGCACTGAAATCGAAGATGGGAATTACAGCACAGCAAACAACAAGGCATGCCTCCTTAACTATTCCCTAGGCATTCCGTTACAGGCCTTAACCTAGGAAATGTAATTCACTTTACAGGGAGCCTTACTGCCGGATAAAAATAGCCTGAATATTATTCCATGAAATTGTTGCATGGAGGTCGTACCTTCGAACATTCATTTAGTAATGGAGCAAGTCGAGCAATGCAAGGGAGTTAGGTGCCAGTCGAGCAATGCAAGGAAGTTAGGAGCCATTCGAACAATGCAAGAAATTTAGCAGCAAGTCGAGCAATGCAAGGGAGTTAGGAGCAAGTCGAGCAATGCAAGGGAGTTAGGAGCAAGTCGAGCAATGCAAGGGAGTTAGGAGCAAGTCGAGCAATGCAAGGGAGTTAGGAGTAAGTCGAGCAATGCAAGGAAGATGGGCGCAAAGTGAGCGAATAGCCGCCACGTCCAGGTGCCCTCCGCCAAGCTGCATCAAACAGCAGCGTCCTCTCAGAATACCTTGCAAGAAGACAGGACGTTCATGACTGGCGTCCATTAGAATTACGGGCTGAATAGACAGTCTGAAGAATGACGTATAACCAGTCAGAAATTATGCTCTGGATATGTTTCACCGATACAAATTTGCCAAAACTGAATGCATTTTCTTCAACAAATTAAATAATTTATTAATGAAGCTGCAGAGGCTATAAAATACTGGATCAATTTTGGCAACATAATATTGCTGCTGTAGAAGGAAAACTCCCGTTGTGATAGTTTCAACCAGCTCTAAATGTGTTGGTTCAGATTTTTGGAATATCTTACTACTGGATCCGTTTGAACTTTTATCAAAGATGTCTGAACGATACTAAGTTAAATATCGTTTTGAATGTGTTCGGCCCTAAAATGAAGTTGTTGTATCAATGACACTCTGGATCGAGGTTTCATGTGTATTTGATTGATAGTTTCATGCTTAATTGGTGCATAAAAATGAAATGTATTCTCAATGTGAATGCATTCAATTTGAGATAATTGAGCGTGTGTATCAGCCAATTTTCAGAAGGTGACCATCGCCGGCCATTTTGACATAAAAGTTAGAGGAGCGAACTATGGGTGATATCATCCTTTATGCCGTCGAGTGCTCTCTGACGCGACCAAACGCCATTTGTCGATCATTGATAATGCGTACTGACGGTTATCGCCGGCGATGAATATGGTAATTTCTGACTGGCTGTAACTGCGATCGATTATAAGTTGAAGCCAAATGAAGAGCAGAAGCCAGGTCGTGTGTTATTGCCATTGCTGCATTAAGACAAGAAGTTGTGACTAGCCTATGATGGATGTTCAGGCCGGATGGACGTGCTTGGCCGGTATCGATTGGAACGTGTGAATGAATGTACTCCATATAGGCAGGTGGTATATGACCGATATTGAATGTAAGTCCAGGCTTGATATGCTGCACGAATATAACACGAGTATGAACGGTTATCAATCTGGTTGTAAATGAGTACCAGTTACTAGTTTTACTTGGAACACCTGCTGGATTATAGTGGCCGTGAGATTGGATCATTACAGAACATTATTTGAATGACTCGACACTGAAAAATAATCTCCTCATTGAAGACTGAACAAGCTGATAAGCTTTTACAACTGAATGGAGGATGTTGGATTGTTGCTTATGGTAACATGTATAACGATAAATTTGCCGTTTAGTGAATAAACATATTGACTCTACAGGATTTCTTTCGCCGTTGATGCATACGTTCGAATAAAATGATGTGTGATGGAAATATTATATTACCAAACACCTGTGTACCAGCTGTGCACTTTTCCCAAAAACCTGTGTACCACTTGTATACCCAAAAACAGGAAAATGTATCCATGACTGACCAACGTTTTGCATCTCTAGAGGAATCTTTGATTACATCACGTTAAAACACAAGTGGTAGAGGTTATTTCAACGGGTGTTTCCATAGCCCGACAAGGACGTTGCGAACCTCTCCCTCTGGCGCCGAAAGGGTACACAAAATTTCGCTCTCACCTCAGCGATCTTGGTGTTGAATTATATAAAGTCAATCATTTGTGTAGGACATTTCACATTACGAGTGCCTGTCGAGGGATTTGTGGAGTGACAACAACAAACCTCCAATTGTAAACGCTCTCAAATTAAAACACTTTTGAATAATAACCCGCCCACTCATGAACTTATTTGATTAAACTATTTGCTTGGACAATAAGTCTATGGTAGCGGTTGCACGACTTGAGTCGTTACAAAGAGTGCTGTGTTCATGCGCGTGATTATTGGAGGCAGGAGGCTGATGAACGGCCGCAAGGTGGCGCTTCTTATATCTGGAAACTGACGATATTCATTTAGAGAGTAATCGTCGTTATTGCATGGAAGTAGCAAAACAGTTTTGTTCGAAAGCCCATCAACTGAGATCTGTAAATAGAGAATCGTGGATTACAATATATTTTAATATTAGGAAATCTCAAAATTCACAAATGGGGTGATTTAAAAAAATCCTTCATGCGCTCAACCCCAGATAATCTGCCTAAAATGTACTATATAAACTTCAAAGACGTGATGACATAGATGATAGTTGTATTTAATATAGTTGTTTCAAGGTTGAATAAGACGAATTTCCTTAAAAGTTTTGCAGTTTTAATTTTAATTGATGAAAGTGTGCATCCATTTTCTGCAACGATGAGAGCGGTAGGTCGGTAGACTATTACATTTTTCACTAACATACGCTGCTGACTAAAAAAAAATACAAGTTCGATCGCTATTGTCAGGCTTGGGAGGATTAAACAACCGCTTTTGATGTCAGCTACATTTTTCATACACAAGTTAGGACGATTTGTGTTGGATGCTTGTCGATCAAACTTCCGTTTCAGATGAAACCATAAAATAACGAAAACATGAATTATCTAAACATACCTACAAGAGCGAACGAGATTCGGATAAACGTTGCAAGTTACGCTCGGAGCAAACATGCAACTTGTAAAGAAATGCATTACAGTCGTACGGAAATCTCGGAATTAAATTTCGTCTTTGGTGTGAAGACTTTTCCAACACACAAGATGAAAGCTAATGAAGGAAACCCTTGTTTAAAATGTTTCCTTGGGCCCCAGTCAAGTTCTGTTTAGCTTCTGGCATAATTAACTCAGGATGCGCTGTCGTGGTGAAGGAAGCCTTGTTCTGGAATCTCATCGAGTGTCGGAGATCATACCAGGCTCAAAGGTGGTATTAGCTCTTGCGAGATGTAATGTCATTCATTGTGGGACAGTTCATTATTTTGCTCCCACGGGCAGCTGGACTGTCTTTGTTACACGTCATTAGCTAATCTATCACAAACTTGTAGTAGAGCTTACCCAAACGAACAGCTGGTGCCCGCTCCGTAAAAACAGCCATTACTGCATATATTTATATCCAGGAAATCAATGTTCTTTGAGAAGGACGCAGATTCTTGGAATAAAAAAAATCGAGAAAATGACGTACATATACTCCTGCAGCTGTTCTAATAGAAACGTAAACAAAACTATATCAAAGTGACCGCGTTTCTACTTTCTAAAATTTTATTGATAATCAATTTTCTATGGTAAAATGACTAGAGAAACACCAAAGAATTACATTGTTTTACTTACATTATCTCCACGTGCATTATTTGCTCTGTCTTCAGATGTCACTCGGTACGGTTGTGTAAAATCTGTTTCAACCGTTTTCTCCACATTTCAACGTATTTGTTTCTTACCGCAGCTCGGTACATTTACGCTGTTTTTCATGTATATCTGAACAATTTCGAGAGAGCGCGCAAGGAATAAGCGTGAATTGAGACTGAGTGTGAATGGAGGATTTTTGACGCTGCCCTGATGAGCTTGCCCGCCCTTGTCATCTCGCTTGGAGACGGGATGAACGAGGGCGGGGGGAGGGGGGGCGGTCATCCTGACGCGGCGATGTCAGTGTAGGCTCTAGTGCCCACACTGACCTCTAACCGCACTCATGACCCGGGGTCTTCCGGTCGAACCCTTTATAAAAAAAGAGCTAAGTTGTATGAAAGGAGTGTGAGATGCGCCCTGGCGTCGGTCATCCCCTTTCTGGGGGATTCGACCTAGTGTCTGTATTTGTACTACGTATATATTTTACGGAAACAAATTCGTCATTTATTTAGGATTCATCAGCAATTCAAACTCCAAAAAAATGAACTAAGCGATGAAATGGGTAGATCATTATTCTAAATCCCTAGTGTCTATCATTATTCTAAATCCCAACTAAAAACTTGGAATTTGTGTTACTATTTTTAAATGTATTGAACAAACGGCCACTCGGCGAATTGTGATCGAATTGATACACGTATTCCATGGGTTTTATAAAACAAAATTCTTACATCAAATTATGACATTTTATTATGTTTTTCTCTTCGACTACACCTTTAGCTCCACAAACTCCATGTTTTGGATAATAACTAGTCAGTTTGTATAAACCAAGCTGTGGTTATACCGTGTGTAATTCATCTGGTAAGCAGTCCTTCATGATCTGTAACTCACCGCAGACTGAAGAAACATGGGTAAGGTATAAAACCATGCTAACAAACGTCAAAAGATCGCACTCGAACATCCATGTCACTGGCATCCTGCCTCATCCAAACCAAGGTAAATACAAATTGAGCAAGATGATATTTCTAAACAATCGCATAGCATCGTTTTGCAAAGCACAACAAATCTCATTCTCGGACCATTGGGAAAC
>SDVV010039467.1:0-10626 GCA_016164225.1 Gammarus roeselii | reverse complement strand
TGCCTGAAATAATGTGGAAGATGCCAACCCAAAATATCCAAAAAATCCTATAAAAAATCGACATGAATCAACCGATAATTACTAAGAATACATAACATAATTTAATAACTTACAATAAATTTATAACGTTCAGCTACTCTCGCTATTGGGATACCGCGCCAATGGAACACCGATACATCTGCTCAAAAACCTGGATAATGCAGTATGGGGGTGGATAGATTCTCTCTGCGGATGTTGCATCAAGCCAAAATACAAACATCCTCTCACCAACTACCTGACTAATAATCCATACTATTCCTATAAATATTTTACACATAGGAAATGAATAAATTGAAAACTCAAAACATTGTCTAAAATCCAACCTTCAGTCTGGTACCATACAGGGTCGATCGCACACTAAGGCTGCAACTTGAGTTATAAACCATACTTACCACACTAATCCAATTAACAGTATATATAGTGATAAATGAACAAAACAGACAAAATATCCCAACCCCAACCGCTACGAATTCACCAATCAACCATCGAATGAGTCAATTCTACCCTCAATTAGATAAGAATACAAACATATATGTCCACAGAAAAAATATATTGAATTATAATCCAGACATAAATAAATAACGAACAATTCACTCATAACGTAGCAAACGTGCCACGGGAACAAATTTATGAGACGAAGAACAGGCAAGAGCAATCTCACCTGATTTTCCAGGAGCGCATCCGAAATTTTGGTATGGGATTCCTACTCCCCCACCCCATCCAGAAACTTGCTATAACACTATTCATACCAGAATCGAATAAATATATATAACGAGCAACAGTTAGTGACCAAGCGTACCCCACTACAACCATCTAAAGAACAAAAAACATAATAAATACAATAAATATAAAAATACAATATACATTTAAATGTTCATGATATAAAAGCTGCCAATCTAGGACGCAAGCATTTACATCACCCGCCTTCGCGTCGCCGCCTTCGCGTCACCTGCCTGACTCCGGCTGTCCAGCAAAATGTGGGCTGCAAACTCCCTAGACTGAAAAGTAACTTTATTTATTCCTATCTAATTCCTTCACTAAAAGCATTTTCGTACCGTTATGTACTACTACTAATACAACCTCCTACGGTCACTGCAAGGAATCTATTACAACACTATACAAACAATTCATCAGGCCCGCTATCTCCAATGCAATCACCGCTTGTTTCTCGGACCTTGCACCCACACATATCAAGTCCATTCAAAAGATACCGAACACGGCCTTGCGCATCGCAACGGGCTGCACACAGACTACTCCCTTTCCGCACTTACATGAAGAAACCAAGGTCATCCCTCTAAAGCATCATCTTGAAATGAGAGGGACCCAATTATTCAACAAGATCTTAGACCTGCCATACTCCTGTCACAACCTACTTAACTCTCGGTCAACCAGCCGACCCCTACATAACACACCGGCCACACACTTCGGTTCCCTTTATGCGACCATTCCTGAACCTACAGATAACACATAAGAACACAAACAGATACACACACACTTCACAGCTTTTTCATTAGATGAACACAGAGTCAACACGATCTTGCAGAGCCACCCGCCTGGAGTAAACGTGGAGGAAATGGGACTGCCCATGGATGACAGGGTCCACCTGTCGAGGCGGCAGTGCGGGCACCACATGGCCCTACAGGCATACCAGCATAGACTGGGAAATGTCCCTTCCGATCTCTGCCCGATGTGGACGAAGACGTCATGACGTCATTCCCAACCATTGCACCCAGTAGGCTCCACCATAACAGCACGTCACCATAACATCACGTCTGCATCGAGCACGATAGGTTTTTGCGTTTGATCATCCCCCAATTGTGCGACACTTAAAGTGATCTTATGTATATATTTTTTAGTATCAGTGTTATGATACGAGGTATTGTAGATGAATATCGGTTGTGTTATGAATATTTAGAGTGTTTCCACGCTAGTAGGGATATATTTATTTCAAATTTTCATATGTTTTTTTGCCAGACGTTGTTATGAATGCAGAGTCGAGGATCTCATGTGGCCTTATCTCTTGGTCGCAATGAGGCACTACCTCCCGCAACTGGGGCGCTGGCATACATGCTTTAAACTGTCATACTCACCGAGATGTGCGCGTGGTGATTATTGGTGAATGGTGTGTGGTGGTTATTGTTGGTGATTTTGTTAGTTTGTGATGAAATTTTGGTGTAGTAATAGTTATAGTAATGAGTAAGTTTTATTGTATGAATTCGAGTTTATTGAATTGTCTTTTCCGCACGAGATGTTGGTTTGCTACATAGCAGGTTGGTAAAAAATATTTATGTGTCCATGTATTTATCGTATTAATTAATGTTCGGGCTTATTGAATTGGCTTATCCGCAAGAAATATTAGCCTGGTACATATCGATTTGGCTGTACGTGTAGGATTTAATTTTTTTGATTGTACATAGTACTTTAGTATTTAAATCGATCTGGTTGTATGTGTATTATATATTTATTTATATTTCGTATTATTTAGTGTCGCAGCCGCCGCTGTTATTTCAAATGATATTTATTGCGTTGTGATAGTATTTCAACTTGCTGAAGCTTTCATTGCTCGATCTATAAATTGTTTACTGTTTTATTTAGTGATGTAGATACCGGTGTAATAGATTTTCAACTTGCTTTCATTATTCGAACGTTATCTAATTTAGATATGTTGACCTGTCATGCATTAGTGAAGTGCGGAAATACGTAGCTTCTTTGTTAGGGTCGCTGAATGTGCGTGGCTGAAGTTCGAATGATGTAAATAGGAGGGAGATTGGTGAGATGTTTGTGAGGAGGAAGTTTGATGTGTTGGCGCTGAGTGACACGAAATTTAAAGGTAGGGGAAAATGTGAGTTTGGTGTTGTAAGTGGAAGGAAGTCTGGTGTGGTGGAAGGTTAGGCACGATAAGGTTCGGTTATGACATTGAGTGATCGGTTGGCTAGTAAATTACCGAGTAGAAGGAGGTGACCTCAAGATTGATGTGGGTAAAAGTTAAGTTGGGCGTAGAAAGATGGATATTTGTGAGTGCTTACGGACCTGGCAGCGAGAGGAGTGAAGAGGAGAGGGAGCAATTCTGGACTGACTTGAGTGAGTGTATTGAGAGTTTTGGAGGTTTTTTCAATGTAGTTGTACTGGGTGACCTTAATGCGAGAGTTGAGGATGTAGTGGTGGAAAATGTGATAGGAAGGAATGGCGTTCCCGGTAGAAATGACAGTGGAGAAAACCTGATAGGTCTGTGTATGGTCAGGAGTTAGTGGTCGGGAACAGTTTGTTCAAGAAGCGAGATATTCACAGGTACACATGGGTAAGGATGGTCCATGGTGCAGTGGTGGAGAGAGCACTGTTGGATTTTGTGCTGATAACGAGGAGAGTGGTGGGGAGGCTGTTGGATGTGCGGGTGTTCAGAGGAGAGGGTGGAGGAGTATCTGAATGTCTGCTGGTGGAAGGTAGATTAAGAGTGGAGCAGAAGTGGGAGGGCAACACACGAGTGGGAGGAGGAGGACAAGTAGTGAAAGTGAGTGGACTGAATGTGAGAAGTAGAGCCGAGGAGTTCTAGCAGGCGTTGATGGAAGAATATAACAACGTGAGAGGACAGGACCTGAGAGATGTGAAGGAAGAATGGGAGGCGTTACGGGATGCGTTGCTGAGATGTGCGAAGAAGGTGTGTGGTGCGTGCCGAGTGGGCGGGTGCAGAAGGAAAAGTTGCGAGTGGTGGAATGAGGAGGTCAAACTGGCGGTGGCACGAAAAAGAGGAGCGTTTGAGGAGCGGTTGCAGGTGAAGTCGGTGGTGGCTTATGAAAGCTACAAAAAGAGGTGAAATGAGGTGAAGCGGGGAGTAAGGAGAGCCAAAAGGGACGCAGATGCCCGGTAGGGCAGACGGATGTGCCAGAATTTTGGGCAGAACAAAAAAGATGTTCTGAGAAGAGGTGAAAAGGGTGAGAAAGGGAGAGACCGGGAAAGAGGAACTGGTGAAAGATGAAAATAGCTAGTTGTTGTTGGAAAACGGGGATCTACGGAAGAGGTGGGCCGTGTATTTTGATGAGTTATTGAATGTCGAAGATGACAGGGAGGCTGACATTGTTGCTTTGGGTGGTGGTGCTCGGATGCTAGTTTTGGGAGAAAAACTTGTGGCGAACATTATCAGGGAAGAGGTGCAGGAGGCGGTGGACGTGATGAAAGCAGGGAAAGCCCCTGATTTGGATGACGTTGCGACCGAGTGCCTAAATAAGGGTGGAGTAACGATTGTGGAATGGTTGGTGAGGTTACTGAACTTGTGTTTAGAGGCAGGCGTGGTATCGATTGAGTGGCGCAGTGCCTGCATTGTTCCGCTATATAAGGGCTAAAGAGATAAAAATGAATGCTGCAACTCGAGAGGTATCAGTCTGTTATGTGTGGTTGGTAAGTTGCACGGGAGAGTGCTGATGAAAAGGATTAAAGACTGTACAGGCTGCACAATTGAAGAGGATCAGTGTGACTTTAGGAGAGGTAGAGGGTGTACCGATCAGATTTTTGCAGTGAGACAGGTCTGTGAAAAGTACCTTGCCAAAGGAAAGGACGTGTTCCGGGCCTCCATGGATCTGGAGAAGGCATACGACAGGATTGACAGGGAAGCGCTGTGGAGGGTGTTGCGGTTGTATGGAGTGGGCGGACATCTGATGAAAGCGGTGCAGAGTTTCTATGCTGACAGCCGAGCATGTGTCAGAGTGAGGAGCGAGGTGAGTGATCAGTTCACAGTGAAAGTGGGACTGAGACAAGGCTATGTGATGTCTCCCGGCTGTTCAACCTCTGTATGGCTGGAGGTGAACGCGAGTGTGCTGGGTCGTAGCTTTCAACTGTTGGAAGCGAATGGGCGAAGTTGGCAGTTGAGCCAGTCGCTATTTGCTGATGATACGACCCTGGTTGCGGATACAGAGGAGAAGCTATGTAGGCTAATGTCTGGTTTTGGTAGGGTGTGTGAGAGGAGGAAGCTTCGAGTGAACGTGGGTAAGAGTAAAGTAATGAGATGCTCGAGGACTGTCGATGCGAGCAATATCAGTGTCACCCTAAATGGAGTGCTCCTGGAGGAAGTTCAGTGTGTCAGGTATCTGGGCTTCCATGTGGAGATAACTAAACTAGTGGAAACTGAAAAGAAGACGCGAGTGAAGGAAGGATGTAAAGTGTTGGGTGCACTAAAGAGTGTAATGAGCTGCATGACGTTGGGGAAGGAAGCAAGAAGAGAGCTGTATGAGGGTGCTGTTGTCCCAACTGTGCTCTACGGAGCTGAGATTTGGGGGGTGAGAGCAGAGGAGAGAAGAAGATTGAATGTTTTCGACATGAAATGTTTGATGAGCATGGCTAGAGTAACGCATAGAGACCGGATCACCAACGGCGTTGTTCGAATCAGAACAGGGATGGTAAAGAATTTGGAAGAGAGTGGATCCGCGTGTTCTGAGATGGTTCGGGCACATGGAGAGGACGGATGAAGGGAGATCGGTGAAAAGGGTGATGAATGCGGAGGGGAGTGATCGCAGGCCTAGAAGAAGATCAAAGTTAAGGTGGATGGATGGTGTGAATCAGGCGTTGGGAAGGAGAGACATGAATGTGGAGGTGGGGAGGGAGCGTGCAATGAACAGACGTGAGTGGAGAATGGTTGTGAATGGTTGATTTTGACGCTGCTCGGATGTGCTTTCCCGCTCTTGGCATCCCGTTGTCGGGATGGTCGTGGGTGGAGGGAGGGCCCAATCATTATGACGCAACGGGGGTAAACCAGTAAAAACTGTTGGGCCCTGCTGCTGACGATGGAACCTCGGACTGCACTCGTGACCCAGAGTGCATGTTGCGGGGGTACCGCCGCACCCTTTAACACAAAAGGGCTAAGTTGTGTGAGTGTGACCGTATGGGAATGGGAAGTGCGCTTTGCCGTCGACCACCCCCTTTCTGGGAGATGCGGCCTAGTGTCTGGATCTGTAACTGTATTTTCATCATTTTAGGAGCCGTGGCAGGGTAAACGTTCACGTATTTTCAAACCGTATGACTGTGGACAAATAATGTGTTCATGTATATATTTATATATATACATATGAACATTCACATATAAGGAATATTTACATACTACGAACATTTACAGAATAAAATCTGGTGACGTGGAGGTACTTTTATCATTCACCCGACTACCCACGCCAAAGACGGCCTCACCCGGTTTAGGTATCTTCCAAGTTGAATCCATGTTTACATTAGTATCATTACCACGACACATTGCTTCCTCTTTTTAGTGACAGTAGGTTCAACTTCAATGGATTTTTTGAGAATGTGTGGATGACCATAGGCAAGAGTTGTGCACGCGTCGATATAGTAACGTTTGTTTTCAAATTTGCTGAGAGAATTTTTAATAGTGCGTACAGTTTGAAGCTGGCATGCTTGTGCGCGAACGTTGTGTATGGTCCTAAAGTGGATGTGTGTTTTCTGGTTTTGGATGTCTCTGTATTGCTCATGTCTGATTTTGGCTTGTGTCTGGTAATAAAGCAGCTGATTTTGTGACGTCGGACTCGAGCAACATGCAGTAACACTTTGGTTGCAAGCAAAAGATCTCACTCAGGTAGTCGTCAACTATTTCACTTTTCAGTAGTACCAGCTGTCCTTTCTTTGATTCATTGTACAAGGGGTGATTTTTCGGGTAGTTGGAGACGTCCATGAAGGCGGCAGTGGAGGTTTACGCATTTCCGTCTCAATATCGGCCACACCTTTGAACTGAAGCATCAACGAGTCTGTGTCCGAATAGGTGAGCGTGACGTTGTGACCGTAGCGTGGTTTCAGACTGTCAAATTAGAAGGTGAAGACTTCTGCTTTAACCTTTTCTAGCACGTAGAACCCAACTTGGAGTGGGTGTACCATTGTGAGATTTTTTTATTGAGGATCATGATGACTGTTTCGGGGACGATGGCGTAGCCGTTTTTCAGGAGGGGGTTGGCAGCGTGTTTTCGGAACTCGTTGGCTGTACACACAACCCTTGCCTGTAGACTTTTGTTGAGCGGATTGAACAAAAGCTTGCCGTATATACTATTTGAGAGTAGTTTATACAGGGATTTTTCGAAGGAGTTTGTAGACTCATGACGTTTTCTGGAGATTTTTCATAAGAAATGATTTGAAGACAGGTTCCTGTCATAGGCGAAAAATTCGGCGAACCTTGGTGACTTCTAGTCCTTGCCTGAGGAGTACTTGAAGAAGTTCTAGGGCCATGAGGTAGTCAGTTTGAGGGAGTTGACTAGCAACCAGCCTACGATCTGCTTTTTTTTTATGTTTTAAGATGTTCCGGGCATGCCAAGAGATTTTTTGTGAACGGGAAACATCGTCCAAGATGACTTCTTTGTGATGTAGCAGTAGTGGCAGCTCGTCTGTTTTTCGTGCAAATTTGTCGCTGACATGGGCATCGATACAAGACTTTACGTGACTACACGATCATCTACCTCCTCATCGACACGCTGCTACTGGCCGAAGTCTTCCAAAAGATTAGGGAGACCATGACACGCGACTACACCCTGGATCCCGTCCATTTTGTAAGCGCCCCTGTCATTGCAATGCAAGCTGCCCTCTACGAATGCAAGATGAAACTGGAACTGGTCAAAGATATCGATCTACTGCACTTGATTGAAAAAATACACGAGGCGGATTTGTGACGTTGACGAAAGGTCTTACCAAGATAAACGATCTTCGTTTCAAAGACTATGACCCTAAACTACCTGTGTCTTCAGCAGCAATGTGAGACTTTAACAGTCTTTATGGTGAAAGCTTGAGTGAACCCCTTATTATTGGCGAAATCCACGAGCTCATTCGAAGAAATTCAAGCATTTGACTTGGTAAATGTGGACTGTTCTGGGGAGTAAACGTACATTGTCTGTGTCGATGCCCAAGTCAGCGACGAAGTTGCACGACAAACAGACAAGCTGCCACTAATGCTACATAACAAAAAAGTCATCTTGGACGATGTTTCCCGTTCACAAAAAAACTCTTGGCATGCTCGGAACATCCCAAAAATAGAAAACAAGCCTATCGTAAACTGGTTGCTAGTCATCTACTTCAAACTGACTACCTCGTGGCACTGGAACTTCTTCAAGTACTCCTCAGGCGAGGATTAGAAGTCAACAAGGTTCGTCGATTTTTTTGCAGAAAACAGGAACCTGTCTTCAAATCGTTCATTATGAAAAATATCCAGGAACGTCAGGAGTCTAATAATTAATTCGAAAAGTACTTTACAAACTACTCTCATAGAGTATATACGGCAAGCTTTTGTTCAATCCGCTCATCAGAAGTCTAGAGGCGAAGGCTGTGTGCACAGCCAACGAATTCTTAAAACACTCTGCCAACCTCTTCCGGAAAAACTGCTATGCCATCGGCCTCGAAACAGTCATCATGATCTTCAAGCAAAAAATATCAGAATTGTACACCCACTCCAAGTTAGGTTCTACGTGCTAGAAAAGGCTAAAGCAAAACTCTACAGCTTCCATTGTGCCAGTCTGGAACTACGTTATGGTGACAACGTCTCGCTCATCTACTCGGATAGAAACTCGTTGCTGCTCCAGTTCAAAGGTGTGGCCGACATTGAGGCGATAATGCGTAAACCTCCTATGGCCGCCTTCATGGACTTCTCCAACTACCCGAAAAATCACCCCATGCTAGATGAATCAAAGAAAGGACAGCTGAGACTGCTGAAAAGCGAAACAGCCAACGACTACCCGAGTGAAATCATTTGCTTGCAACCAAAGTGTTCCAGTATGTTGCTTGAGTTTGACGCCACAAAATTAGCTGATAAGGATGTCAATTACCAGACACAAACCAAAATCAGACATGAACAATACAGAGACGTACATAACCAGAAAACACACACACACTTTGAGACCATACACAACGTTCGCGCACAAGCATGCCAGCTTCAAGCTGTAAGCACTATTAAAAATTGTTTCAGCATATTTGAAAGCAAACGTTACTATATCGACGCGTGCAAGCCTCTTGCCTATGGGCATTCAGGCATTCCCAAAAAATCCATTGAAGTTGAACCTACCGTCACTAAAAAGAGGAAGCGATGTGTCGTGGATGATGATACTAATGTAAACATGGATTTAACTCGAAAGTGAGGTAAGCCGGGAGAGGCCGTCTGTGGCGTGTGTGGTCGGGAGAATGATGAAAGTACATCCACGTCTTCAGATTTCATTCTGTAAATGTCACTAGTATGTAAATATTCCGTGCATGTAAATGTTCTTATGTAAATAAATAAATATATACCTGAACATGTTTCATTGTTCACAGTCATACGGATTGAAAATACGTTCACGTATACCCTGCAACCGCTCCTAAAATGATGAAATAGATTGATGTAAGTGTTCCTATGTTGTTGATGTAAATGATTCTATGTAACTGATATAAAGCGTTTGAATTTATTCCAATACAATAGATTTTGCTCTAAAATAACAGAGAAGCTACAGTATTTCTCATGTCACTATTACGTAACAGGTCAACATGTCTAAATTAGATAATATTCGAGCAATAAAAGCAAGTTGAAAATCTGTTACAACGGTATCTACATCACTAAATAAAACCGTAAACAACTCATAGATCGAGCAATGAACGCATCAGCAAGGTGAAATCCTATCACAACGCAATAAATATCTCTTGAGATAACAGAGGCGGCTGCGACACTGAATAATACGATACATAAATAGTTATATGCTACACATACAACCAGATTGATTAAAATACTACAGTACCATAGACTATTAAAAAGAATTAAATCCTACACGTACAGCCAAATCGATATGTACCAGGCTAACATTTCTTGATGATACGCCAATTCAATAAACCCTTACATGGATCAATACTATAAATACATAGTCAAATAAAAAAAAATTACTAACCTGCTATGCAGCAAACCGACATCACTTGCGGATGAGACAATTCAATAAACTCGAATTCATACAATATAACTTACACTTAACTATAACTATTACTACACCGAAATCCCATCAAAAACTAACAATAATCACCAACAATAACCACCACACACCATTCACCAATAATCACCACGCCCACATCTGGGCGAGTATGACAGGGTAGAGTTTTTATGCCAGCGCCCCAGTTGCGGGAGGTAGTGCCTCATTGCGACCTAAAGATATAAGACCACGTGAGAATCTCATCACTACACTCTTCAACACGTCTAGCATAAAGAAATATGAAATAAGTATGGCCCTACTAGAGTGAAAACACTCTAAATATTCATAACACAACCAGTAATCCTCTAACATACCACGTCTCATAACACTGATACTAAAATAAAATATACATAAGATCACTTTGAATGTCGCACCTCTGGGGGATGATCAAGTGCATCACTACCCAGGCATACTCGGATACAGGAAACGACGGGCGCTTACCGTGCCCCTATCTCCAGGGCAGGTTTGGTGAGAGGGTGCCCAGGATTGATGTGGCGTCAGGGTCCCCTTGGCCAATATAGCCCCCTTATCTACAGGGCCAATTTGCTCCGCACATCTCCAGGAGTGTTTAACGGTATAATGCGTCATGGTGACATCATGCTTATGGTGATGTATCGATGTATACATACCATAT
>SDVV010039466.1:0-10626 GCA_016164225.1 Gammarus roeselii | reverse complement strand
GCTCCAACCAGAAAGCGGACTGAATCTCGAATGGGATATAAACGGCAAGTGATTGATAGTGCCGTAAACTGACGCGTAGAGATGAAATCTGGCTATTAGGCGGGGGTCACGAGTGGAGTGGGTTCTTGAGATAGCGCCTCTGCGTGACATTGACGGATAGAGGTGATCCGCTTCGCTAGTGAGCCAGTGGTATCATTCCAATTGACTGCTACTGTATGGCTGTTTGAAATAACAGCGGTGCCTGCGACACTAAATAATAAGATATATAAATAAACATATACTATTTAAAAACAAGTCAATCCTACACATACAGTCAACCTGCTATGTACCAGGCTAATATTTCTTGGGAATAAGTCAATATAATAATTTCTAACGTTAATTCATATAATAACACTTACACTTTACTGCACCTATTTACAAATCCAATCACAACGCTATAACTCTCCCTAAAAAAAATAATAAGTTATAGGTTGAGCAAAGACTGGCAATAAATACCCGTCGAAGTAACAGCGGTGCCTGCGACACTAAATAATAGATACATAAATAATTATATACTATTAAAAAGAATATGTACTACACATATAACCAGATCGATTAAATACTACAATACCATATACTATTAAGAATAAATAAATCCTACACATACAACCAACTTCCTATGTACCAGGCCAACACCTCATGCGGATATGCCAATTAAATAAACTCCAACAATAATTCATACAATAATTCATACCCTTTACAATACATTCTTTACCAATCATCAATAATCATAAGCAATCAATAAAATACTTCCGTAGACTTTTTTGAAAAGTAGAACTACGATTTGCAAACAGACCACCGTTCACACCCGAGTCGCCTGGTCGAACGTGAAATAGAGCATGCAAAAAACATCCGTAAACCTTTTCGAAAAGTAGTACAACGATTTGCAAAACGTACCCCCTAATTGAAAAATGGGGGTACGATTTGCAAATCTTAGTTATATATACTACTTACGTTACCCATGCGATTTCTTATTTTAAAACTTGAGAACACTTTCCAACGTGAAGAAAACTAATATGAATTTGTATTACGGTATTACACATGGGAAAAGCTTTTCAATGAATGCTATGAACATAATTTAGACAGTTCTAATATATACCGAAAAATTCTTACATAGGGTTTCTGTTAATCCTCAATCGTGAATAATTTTCTAAAAGATGTGATTACTTTTATAATTTGCCAGGTTGATGTGAATATGTAACTATAGGTGGAAAAAAAGTTCGAAAAGTATTTGACCTGTTCCCATCTTGTGTTCCAGGAGTGCTGTTAGACGATCCCCACCCTGACACTGGTGGCACAAATGACACGCTGGCTGCAACAATCGCCTGAATACCATGCGTCACAAAAGCCGGGAAAAGCGCCTCTACGAAGTTTAAACGTCTGAAATCTGATTAATTTTTGTCGCATGTACTTTATTGGTGTAAGACTAACGTGAAAATGAGTACAAAAAATCGCATTTTTCCGCACTTAGCGAAACGTTCTAAGTGCCTGTCTGTGCAAAATAATACCTTACATAGTGAGCCATCCAACATTTAATTTCATTCATCTATTCGATATGACAATTATTAGGATCCTCTTCTAGGAAAATTCTGGCCTTTGCAATGGCTTTCCTATCATGCAAATCATGCATTGTTCGCAAACACCCCTCCGGCATGATAGAGGAGTATGGTCGTCAGGGCAGGTCAGATGTTAGATAGGGGGAGTATGGTTGTCAGAGCAGGTCAGATGTTAGACAGGGGAGTATGGTCGTCAGGGCAGGTCAGATATGCTCCATAGATAAAATCAGTTCCGTTTGTACCCACTTCGCTAAAAAAACTGAAAAGGTACACAATTGTAAAGAAATACGGTAAAAGTAGTTCCGAAAAACTGGAAAAGGGACCTCTGAGCGTAATAAAATACATGACATCTAGCATGAACAGTTTTACAACGCCTTTCTTTATAATGCCCCCTTCCGCGGAAAGTAAATGTAGACCCGTTCACATTTTCTCATTCCCTCACCTTCCTATCCTGTTCTTCCTACTCTGACCGTCCTGCCCTGATCTTCGTACTCTAGTCATCCTACCCTGACCTTCCTGCCGCTCGCGTGTCCCTGACGCTCGTTTCCACCTGTCCGAATTCGACTGCGCCGCTCTTCGCGGAGCTCACATTGCCTGAAATGTGTTCCACTCGCCATCTCACGTTCATCCGTGACCTGGATTGCTTTCGTCTGGTGCTTCGACTTTTCTCTAGCATGGTGCGCCATCGTTCCTCTCCGTCAAGTGCCATGTAGTGTTTCTAACGCCCGTTGGCGTGTCGTACTAACACCCATTACCGTGTGGAACTGCTACCAAGACGATATACCACTTGGCATACCATGAACATTTCCCTTGTCAGCCGGGGCTTCTCACTAAGCATCCCTTGTTCTATAGTGTAGATGAATGTGTTGATCTAAAACCATGAATTCATGACTCAGTGGACTGTAATTTGACTAGTATATAGCATTGATGATGCTAGCCAGATCTGTAATTAATACTAATAAGTCATGGAAATCCGCAATCAAATGTTTCTATTATCCCAAAACTCAAAGATTAAGCAATGGACTGCAATAAAAATACATCATGTCAGTCAGTCGGAGGTCATAAGGTTATGCCGAAATTGGTGGAAAAATGTGTTTTAAGGAACAAAACGAGGCTAAAAACTGATTTTTGTCATAAATTGAACGTTGCCAAATAAATATCTAGGGTAAAAATTCCAGATGGTATACAGATAGGTAGAATATAAATCAGAGTCGGTTCAGCTTCTTCTCAGTCAACGTTGTTGTTCTGATGTCGAAGGATGGGGTATAGCTTGAGTCATCGTTTGTTCAAAAGTAATGGGGTGATGGGGGATTGTGATCTACGCAAAAAATAAATAAAATTTAATAAATATGAATCCACAAGTAAGGTGAGGCGTCATCTCAAACGTAGTCATCCTCAAGAATATGAAAATTATAGAAGAGACAATGTCAATCGTAGGTGGAAGGCAAATTAGGTTAACCTAGTGTGAGATGAAGTGTTCCATTGAGTGAAGCCGGTAAAAATGTAAATTACTTATAACATTCCAATAATCTACGTTTAAAATGGTTCATATTTGCCCAATGATATGGTAGAGTGATCACGATGTGAAAAAGAACGAGGTGTAAGGGGTATAGAGATCCAAGAGAAGAGAATCATATGCATAAAATATAAAGCAATGACCGAGTTACTTACATAAGCATGGTTAAGATGGTTAGGTTAGGTTAGGATTGGTTGAATGCGAATAACATGAGTGGAAGTGATGTAAAATTTGTGTTAAATTAAAAAATTATATGAAATATCTATAACAGTCAAACAAACGATGTAATCTATGTTTAAAATGGGGATCGTTGCTCAATCAAAATTGTAGGAGTGTTTTCAAACAGCAAATTTTAGATCAAAATCTACAGCCGAATGGAAAGGATGGGTATGAATATATCATAAAACAATGAAAAATAAACATTTGTAAGCACGAAAACTAGGTCGATAACACATAATTCTAAGCTGGATTAGAGTAGATTAGGTTAAGTTAGGTTAGGTTAGGATAGGTTAGGATGACTAGATCTTTTAACCTAACATGTCGTGAAGCTGATCCACATTAAATATCTTGTATCAAAGAAAAAGCATATGACTTAGTTTTAAAAGGAATCACAGATCAAAGGTAAAATGCTACAGATGGGAACCTACCATGTATATACGTACAAATGTGTGTATATCTGAATGGTGCCAGCACTGGCACCGACCCTGTATGTGCCTACATGGTGCCAGCACGAGCGCTGGCGCCGACCCTGTATAGGCCTACATGGTGCCGGCACCGACTCTGTACATCTACATGGTGTCGGCAACGACCCTGTATATACGTATAAACGTATGTATATGCCTACATGGTGCCAGCACCAACCCTGTATGGGCATGTAAAGTATATAAATTGGATTCAGATTTGTTCTCATTTAGTTAACAGTGTGCTTTCGTTGTAGAACAGTAAAACAAACACTGAACTTATGCGTAATAAAGTAATAATTTTATGGTATCCGTTTAAATCTATAACAAAATCCACAAAATATACAGAATTGTTCCTGTAAAATCTAATAAGGGAAACCATATTTAATTCCTAGGCAACCATAAGTACACTACATAAATCCTTATAATGCAGAACTAAAAACATACCCTGTCATGCATACGGACATACTGACAAAAAAACGAGGAAGTTAACAGACACACCGACAATAAGAGGTTAGCTAACAGACACCAATAATAAACGGCTAGCTAATGGGCTTACCGGCAATTAACAGCTAGCTAACAGACACACCGACAATAAACGGGCAGCTAACAGACACACCGACAGTAAACGGCTAGCTAACTGAAACACCGACATTAAACGGGTAGCTAACAGACACACCGACAGAAACGGGCAGCTAACAGACACACGAATAATAAACGGCTAGCTAACGGACACACCAACAATAAACGGCTAGCTAACGGGCATTCCGACAATACTCGGGCTAGCAAACGGGCACACCGACAAGAAGCGGGGTATCAGACAAATATACATACAGGGAACGGGTTAGCTAACAGCCACAACCAAGAAACGGAGCTAGCAAACTGACATATCGACAAGGAAAGGGGTAGCTAACAGGCACACAGACAGGAAACAGGGTAGCTACCAGACAGGCAGACAAGCAAAAAACGGAGCTAGGTAACTGATACACAATCAAGAAACGGGGGTAAATAAATAACTCACAGACAGGAAGCGAGGTAGCTAATAGACAGGCCACCAAGAAACGAGGTTAGCTAACTGGCATATCGAGAAGAAAGGGGCTAGCTTACTGACCCACATACAGATATAACCATCACAATACCTACGCTGACCGTTCATCCGATACACTACTTGGATAAAATATGTGCGAATGCTTACAGTAGTAGCAATCTTGACACTTCCATATACATACTTGACACTATATGAAACTCTAACATGCACCAACGTGTATTTTCACGTATTTGGCCGCTTCTCGCGAGGTGCTTGTATGCCTAAACCTGTTGCGGAGGGTACGCGTCGATGCGATAAGATAAGAAATCGAGTCGTCAGAGCCTACCTCCTCACGACTGACTTGTAGCTCCGAAACCTGTAAGAACATGTAGCTGAAGAATAGGAGAGAGGGGAGGGTGCCTACCGTAGGAACATAGCATTAATACACATAGCATTAATACATATAAATACAATAAACATTAATAAATAATATGAATTACATGTTCTAGAACACACGCGTTATCCCAAATCCAGGCCGCAAGCATAGGCCGAAAGCCACACATCCGAAAGCACCACTCGCCACCTTCGCGCTGCCCACCTCCCGCTAGCCGCGCCAGATAAGATAAGGAGTGATATGAGATAGGATAGGACGCAGTCGAAGGATCAGCATCTATGTGAAAGATGGTGGAATCGTGGTAACATGAATGTTTAGATGTAAAAATCAATGGTAATTATATTTTTTTCATAGTAAAAATCATCTTATAAAATTAATATTATTATTATCCCAAGACACTCAAAGGACTAGCAATGAATTGCAATACAACACCTCATGCCTTACATTTGGAAATGCGATATAGTACCCTGCAATTGAAACTGCTCCAAAAATATCCTATTTATATGTATACATACTGTTTATACATAACATATGAACATATATATGCATTATGAACAATCCGAAAGCTGTATCCATCCGTCCACCCGCCCGAATAAGTCACACAAGCCCCCGTTCCGTTTGCGCCGCCCGTTTGCGACGCTCCAGATCGCCCCGTCCGCCACTGATATGTTAGGTGCAAGATCACGTAGACCGGACAAAATCCACGTTTAGGCTACATACCATCTGCTTGAGTGGATCGACTGCATACAGTGTAGTAGGAAGGGAACGCTTGAAGAACAACAGTATAACAGCAATATGTCGTGCAGTTTGAACAAAATAAAGGCAACTCACGAGAGATGTCAATGCCGTACAGATACTCACAACGATGCCGTTTGCAGAAATAGGGTCCTAATTCGATAGAAGGCCTTGACGAGTGTGGTAACGGTTTGCGATTGGTTGGTGAATGCGGAGGAAAACCTTGAGGCTGCGAGGAAAACGAATAGTTGAGTGCTTGGGTTGAAAGTGAGTTGAGTGAATCTTTGGAGTCAATTATCGCGTAAGCTGTAATTAACTTCAAGGCACAGGCAATCCGTAGTAGTAGATAGTACCGGGAAACGCAATTTTTCGACGGTCCCACGAGTACCCCCCTCGCCAAAAAGTTGGATGCGCTCCTGGATATAGTACCGGGAAACGCATTTTTTTTTTATTCGGCCAATGTAATGGTTAGAAAGTATGTTATTTCTTAGTGTGACCGACTTAGTCGCTGTATATCTTGGACATTGTACTTGTATGTTAAGACAATTACTCTTGTGATCAAGTTAATTACTAAAGCTTCATAGAGAACACCCGGGAGGGGGGGGGGTGCAGGATAGAGGAGGAGGAAAGGGGATTAGAGTCAGGTGTCTAAGTGTCCCTAAACGCATTTTTTTTATTCGGTCAATGTGATTATGAGAGCTGACAGTGTAGGATACCTTTGAATAGAAGCTTTTATAACGATTCTATTTAGTTTTCAATGGTTATTGCCCATACATTATGTTATGTATTCGATTTAAATACTGCAGGATATCATTGCTCAATCGTTATCATACCTAGGTTTGACTTCTAGCTCTTTATAAGTAAAGACCGTTGTTTATACATGATATTTTATTGCACGATCGATATAATTTGATTAAATCCACTCGCTTTTTCCCATTGAATGTATATATTTTTCAGAGTTTCGTCAGGATACAACGTTAAGAAACAAATAGCTGCAGATACGTTCACGTATTTTCAGAGGATTTTTCTCCTGTAGACAATGAAACAAGCTTTATTTAAACGTATTTATTTATGGTTAGAGATACATATTTAGGTGAACAATTGTAGGGTCAGTTGCACTTCTATCACGCATGTTTTCAATGCGTATTTAGGTGGACAATGAGACAAGTTTAAGATTTTAATTTATATATTTTATTTGAATAAGAGCTTATAAGGTTTATTTACATACTACGAACATTTACAGGATAAAACCTGTTGATTCTATTTAGTTTTCAATGGTTATTACCCATACATTATGTTATGTATTCAATGTTGTTACCGTAGGATATCGTAGATTATGATATCTTTCTATTTATTAGCGACTGCCGTAATATCTACGTTGCCCTATCGAGCTAAAATCTATATTTATTATTAAATCCCCTTGTATACATATATTTTCAGAGATTCATCAGGATACGACGTTGAGAAACAAATAGCTGCAGATCCGTTCACGAATTTTCAATGGGATTGTCTGTGGATAAAGAAACAAGATTTATTTACACGTATTTATTCAGTTGTTCAATATATATATATTTATTCGATTCTCGTATGATTGATGTTATAGCAAGTATCTGGAGGGGTTGGGGGTGTGTAAGGATCCCATAGCGAAATTTTGGTTGCGCTCCTGGAAAATTAGGTAAGTTTGCTCATAGCTGTTATTTATCTTATCAGTAATTTCCGTTAAATAGACACTACGAACATTTGCAGGTTATAACATGTTCCTGTGGACGTATTTTCGTCATTCACTCTACTACACATACCAAAAACAGTCTCACCCGGCTCACGCCTCTTACATGTTAAATCATCGTGATAGTAGCGTTTATTTTCAAATTTACTAAGGCAGTTTTAATAGTGCGTACAGTTTGAAGTTGGCATGCTTCTTCGCGAATGTTGTGTATTGTCTCAAAGTGTGTGTAGGTTTTCTGGTTATGAATGTCTGGTTTGTTTATGTTTGATTTTGGCCTGTGTCTGGTTATTGACACCTTTCGCAGCCGATTTTGTGGCGTCGGACTCGAACAACATACTGTATCACTTGGGTTGCAAGCAAATTGATCGCACTCGGGTAGTCATCAGCTGTTTCGCTTTTTTAGTAGCCCCAGCTGTCCTTTCTTTGATTCATCGAACAAAGGATGATTTTAGGATAGTTTGAGAAGTCCGTGTATTAAACCAGGGGAGCTTGCCGTATTTTCCGCCTCAAATACCACTCGCACACACGCGCATGCGAGTGTGCTTTAGCTTCTGTTTAAAGACTTGTGCTCTAGCTCCTGTTTGGAGTTGACGAAATAAATATCTACGATAACTTAGGTATTAGAATTTTATTCATATTTTCAATGGAAGGCAAAAGTCGTTCTAGTGCATTTCGATGCATGGCATGTTGCAAATCTGCAATTTCTTCATCGTACAAGGGGGGTTTTGTGCGATAGTTGGAGAAGTCCATGTATTCAGGCAGAGACGATTGCCGTATTTTCCGCCTCAATATCGGGGCGAACCTTTGTATGTATAGACATACAGCCGTTTCCCCCTAGTTAGGGGGTAGGCTAAGTTAGGCAGACACAGAGGGGGGAGGAGTCGAATCTTCCCGCCACAAGACCGCCGTGTCCCTGTCGAGGCTCGAAGTCGCGACATGCAGCACCAGAGGCTGACAAAGCAGTCGGATACGCTAACCACTCTGCCACGGCGGCATACCTTTAAACAAGAATAATTTCTATCACATTTTCAACGTTAGGCAAGTGGCGTTGCATTGCAATTCATCGCAAGTCATGATGCATACATACATTTCAATGCTAATCATTCGAGTTCAATTTAGGATAGGCTTAAAAAACAAGATTTATTATGTATATTTTTATTTATAATTGATTTTGACACATTTATGTATAGTAGGTGGTTTACATGGGTTTATCATTTATACGAAAACATAACTATTCACTCCGAAAATCGACACGAGCATCTTGGCGAAACATAAGTAATGACTTCAACCTCTCTCTCTTGTGTTATCTTGATCTTTGGTAACAGTGCCAATCTGTGGGTTCTTTATCAATGATGTGCATTTATTTTTCACCTGAACCTGTCGTCTCATCATATCGGTGTAGAGTTTATCATCTGAGTGTGTTTTTTTTCTCTGATCTATTGGGTTCTAGACTAACGCCCTAGTATACATTTTAGATAAACGGCGACCTTTGGGAGAAGTGTATGCAGCACTTGCAATCCTATCTTTGTAACCAAAACTTTGTTTTTAGTCTTCGCGAGGTTTTTCTCGACGCTAGTTTTTTAAATTACTTTTTTATGTTTATGACATTGAATCTATTGCCCACATTATCATTAATTATATTCCCGCAGATTTCCGAAATGCACATAATTCTTCTAGCACTCAAACTTTTGAGACATGATTCTCTCTCCTCATGTATCACTACCAAATAATTTTGAAACAAAGTCAGATATACATTTGATTTTATTGTGCAATTTTACGCTTCTTATACTTGATACCCTTTCATTACCCCATTTCATAATTCGGTTTCCTTCAATTTTAGCAGTTTTTTTTCCACATGGCATCTCGATATCACTATCACACGTTTCAATATCACTATCACTGATATCCGTTCCCGATAAAGTATCCCACGTTTTTCCCATGAGTCCTATTTTATACATACAGGATCGTTAGCGTCACTGCGTTGGCACATGTATGGGTACCATGTAGGCATTTACACACATTTTGTGCAAAAGGGTTACCATACACTGACAGATGCATTATTACCTAGGCAACTTGACCTAACCTAACCTAGCCTATGGAACAACATCACTTGATTATGTTGCAAGAAAAGAGGACAGATTTTCAATCTTAGACGGATTGAATGTTACATGTAATTCATATTTGTTTCCATCACCATATAAACGGGCACTTCATCTCATACTTGGTCTACCACATTTACTTCAATATCTCTTGACACTTCATCCTATGACGACTTGCACAGTTGGTTTGCCCTTTTCTTTCCTATAATTCACATATTATTCACGATGACTTCGTTTCAAATGTCTTCACACATTACTGGTGGATTTATGTTTATTAAATTTTATTTCTTTTTGGCAAAGCTTACAGACCCCCATCACCCCATTACTTTCGAATAAACGACGACTCAAGCTATACCCCATCCTTTCACAACAGTATCACAAACTTGACTGAGTATGATCTGATCGGACTCTGATTTATATCATACCAATCTGTAACACATCTAGATCATTTACCTCGTGATAGGTTTTTGGCATAATTTCACGCCTTGAAACATATTCTTCTACCGCGTTCGACAAATCGATGCTACCTTGCCTGGACACACCCCATCACAGCTGATTTGGATACTCGCGTCAATCCTGGACTTGACTCTGGACATCGTACTAAAGAAACTCATCTTTGGAAGACTCTTTCAAGCTACAGGTTGTCTGGTTATCTAAGTAGTGGTTCAATTCATGTTTACTTTAGTGTTTCAATGCGTGTACATTTAAATGTTCTCGATGGTGCGCACTCGAAACATTTTGTCCTACTTTTAAATAACGCTTGTTACAATATTGCTTTAGTGCCGAAATATTTCTTAAAGTGACGATAAATAGTGTATTATGAGTACTAAGCGCCAAAGGAAAATGATGTTCTC
>SDVV010039465.1:0-10627 GCA_016164225.1 Gammarus roeselii | reverse complement strand
AAAAAAAAAAAAAAAAAAAAAAAAAAAAAAAAAAAAAAAAAAACTATGGGGGAAAATTGTCAAGACAAGAAGAGAGATAAGTTAATGCAGCTTCAACAAAACAAATGAGGTACAAGGAGTAACCAAGGTGAAAGCATAACCAGGAAGGGGTAGAGAAGGAGAGATAGTGAAGAGTGAAGAGTAGAAGGGTCCGAAAGGAAATTGGGTGTTCACCCCCCCGGTTGGATCGTGACCCCGTGCGACTTGTGAACCAGTAGCTTTAGGGGGGGATATGAAGGCTATAAAGAGAGAAGAAACGAGGTAAAGCAGGAGGTGAAGAGGCCAAAAGGGACGCCGATGCCAGGTGGGGCAGATAGTTGTGTCAGAATTTTGAGAACAAAAAGATATTCTGGAAAGAGGTGAAGAGGGTGAAAAGGGAAGAGACCGGAAAGAAGGAAGTGGTATAAGTTGAAAACGGCCAGTTGTTGTTGGAAAGTGGTGATGTACGGAAGAGGTGGGCCGAGTATTTTGATGAATTGTTGAATGTCGAGGATGATATTGTTGCTGTGGGTGGTGGTGCTCGAATGCCAATTTTGGCAGAGAGACAAGTGGCGGATATTACCAAAGAAGAGGTACAGGAGGCGGTGGAGGAGATGAAAGCAGGAAAAGCCCTTGGTTTGGATGGCGTTGCGACAGAGTGCCTGAAAAAGGGTGGAGTAACGATTGTCGAATAGTTGGTGAGGTTACTAAACTTGTGTTTTGTGGCAGGCGTGGTACCAATTGAGTAGCGCAGTGCCTGCATTGTTCCGCTGTATAAGGGCAAAGGAGATAAAAATGAATGCTGCAACTCGAGAGGTATCAGTCTATTAAGTGTGGTTGGTAAGTTGTACGGGAGAATGCTGATCAAAAGGATTAGAGACTGTACGGACTGCGCAATTGGAGAGGAACCGTGTGTTTTTAGGAGTGGTAGAGGGTGCGCCGATCAGATTTTTGCAGTGAGACAGGTCTGTGAAAAGTACATTGCAAAGGGAAAGGACGTGTTCTGGGCTTTCATGGATCTGGAGAAGGCATAAGACAGGATTGACAGGGAAGCGCTGTGGAAGGTGTTGCGTTTGTATGAAGTGGGCGGACATTTGTCGAAAGCGGTGCAGAGTTTCTATGTTGACAGCCGAGCATGTGTCAGAGTGGGAAGCGAGGTGAGTGATTGGTTTTCAGTGAAAGTGGGACTGAGACAAGGCTACGTGATGTCTCCCTGGCTGTTCAATATCTATATGGATGGAGTGGTCAGGGAGGTGAACGCGAGTGTGCTGGGTCTTGGCTTGGAGCTGATGGAAGCGAATGGGCGGAGCTGGCAGCTGAGCCAGTTGCTATTTGTGGATGATACGGCCCTGGTTGCGGATTCAGAGGAGAAGCTATGTCGGCTAGTGTCTGAGTTTGGTAGAGTGTGTGAGAGGAGGAAGCTTCGAGTGAACGTGGGTAAAAGTAAAGTAATAAGATGCTCGAGGACTGTCGATGCGAGCAAAATTAGTGTCCTCCTAAATGGAGAGTTGTTAAATGAAGTTCAGTGTTTTAAGTATCTGGGTCGTGAGTGAAGGAGGGGTGTAAAGTGTTGGGTGCACTGAAGAGTGTAATGAGCTGCAGGACGTTGGGGATTGAAGCAAAGAGAGGGCTGAGTGAGGGTGTTGTTGTCCCAACTGTGCTGTACGGAGCTGAGAGCAGAGGAGAAAAGAAGGCTGAATGTTTTCGAGATGAAATGTTTGAGGAACATGGGTGGGATGTTGCTGAGAGACAGGTTCACTAACGACGTGGTTCGAATCAGAACGGGGATGGTGAAGAAGTTAGAGGAGAGAGTTGATTCGCGTGTTCTGAGATGTTTCGGACACGTGGTGAGGATGGATGAGGGGAGAAACCAGGCGTTAGGAAGGAGACCTGAGTGTGGAGGTATTGAGAGAGCGTGCACTGGATAGGCGTGAATGAAGAATGATTTTGAACGGATGAGTTTTGACGCTGCCCTGATATGCGTTCCCGCCCTAGGCACATCGTTGAGCGCCGGGATGGTCGTGAGGGGGGGGGGCATCATGACGCGGCAGGGGAAAACAAGCCACACTGTCGGGCCTTGCTGCCGACAATGATCTCGAACCGCACTCATGACCCGGAGAGTGTGTTGCGGGGTTCCCGGCCGGACCCTTTTGCACAAAAAGGCTAAGGTGTGCGAGTGTGAGTGAATGAGAGTGTGAGGTACGCCTTGCCGTCGGCTACCTCCCTCACTGGGGGATTTCGGCCTAGTGTCTGTAGCTATCTACTGTACATTTATGTGTAGGTATTTTATGGTAGATAGAACCGAAGACTTATTACGTGAGGATTAGGTTGCTCCAGAAGCTCTAAATAGCTTGAATAGGGTCTTCAATTGTGTACCCTGAAATGTCATAACAGTAAAATGAAATTTCATGTAAATTGTACAATCTTGTTGTAATAAACTGTTTCAACTGTTTCTCCGCTCAGGCAGAGAAACAATAAATAAGTGGGTCCCAGACAAGCAACGAACTCCAGAGAATGAATTTGATCATGAAGACGGGAATTTCTGAAGCGATCAAGCCTACATCGTCAAAGCATCGAAAGGAAACAGCAATGCGAGTGGCATCAAGTAACCGCCGGTCTCTGAATTTGATTCGGCTCCTGGCGACAAAAATCCTACCCCAGAAAAGTAACTCACTCAGACAACGAGCTCCTGGAGGGTGGGCGGCCGCTTGGGGCAAGATTCAGCTGGTTGGGTGGCTGGAGCGGGGCACTGAGCCCGCTAACGCTCTCATCGGCTTCGTCAGGCTGAGGCGCCCAGCCCGCAGGAGTGGGGGCGTCACCGCCTGGCGCCTCCGGCTTGGAGGACGACGCCTCGGTGTGGGAGGGGAGGCTGGTGTCGTCCACGGGGGACACTGACCCGTCCTCGTCCCACCACACCGGCTCAGGGGGTGGGCTGGGGGGACTGGGAGGGCTAGTCGGTGCCATGGGTTGTTCGTTCGAGGGCGGGGCAGCTGCCGCCTCCGAGAGGGGGCCGGAGGAGTTGGTAGGGGACCGTCGTCTGACTCCCCACAAGTTGAAATTGTCAACACTCTCCTCCTGAAAAGTGGGAAATGATCAGCGTCACGACAACGCACATGATATCACCAACGACACATAAACAAAGGAAGTGGCAATGAGGGACAAAAAAGATCAAGTAATGGTGAGTTGCAACAGCATCCTGAATAACTATCAATATAAACAAAAAAATTAATACCTTATTAGCGTTGGTAAAAATTATACAGGTTGCTAATTGAGAGTAGTGATTATCTTACCCCTTGGCTCTCAAGTTCATACTCGAGGAAATCAAAGTCTTTGAAGACGGCAAACTGGTTTTCTGAGGAGGTGATGTCGTCGGCAGGTGTTCTGTCCTCGGCAGCTGCGGCTGACACCTCCTCCGTGGAGGAGGCCATCGACGACTGACGCTCCAGCTCTGAGGTTTGGCTGAAGATCACCTGATGAGGGAGAGGGAAGACTGTCAAAGCTGCCACTGAAGGATGAGCGTGAGGTGACCAACACCGGAGCTCTAACGTGAGCGTTTGAGAGACCCCAGGTAGGACACAACAGTCATTAATTCTGATAGGTAGATTAGAATAGGGACTTATCTCCATCAGAGTCACGACGTGAGTCATCGCAAGGGGCACGAAGATCATCGATTCTAGTTGGGTTGCACTCCTTCGTGTGCAATACCGATAACTTTATCACCAGTAATTATTTCAAGACATTTCAACTGGGGTACATAGGTACGCTGGTGCAAACAGTAACAAGACCTCAACAAAAAAGGTGTAGACGTGACATCAAAACATTATAATTTTTGTGCTCTCTTAGTATATCGTGGGGCGGAAAGACCACGCCGCCTGCAAGAGTATTTAGTTTTCAAACTGACAAAAATTAGCGCCTTTAGGTAGGTTGGCACAGTGCGTAAGCTTTGTAAGTTGCAAGGGGGATTTAAGAAGACTCGTCGAGCCGCTGCGAATGCGTTGTACTCAATCAGTATAGAACTGTTTCAAGCTGGTTGGCACTTGATGGCAACAGGTATAAATATGGTGGTTCGTACGGTCTCTTGCCTACTTCTATTACGTAGTTGCGAGCTATCCAATATCCAAACAGCGCCGGCGCACCGAACGATAGGCCTCGATAACCACAGACATCCGCGTGTTGAGACGGGACGGGGGAATGAGGAAAAAGGATGACCGGCTAACGGCGTGTTATTGCTAATATCTGAATTAACTTTGAGGGTTGTGAGGCAGTTAACGAATGACCACCCGTGTGGTAAAGTTTTTACTATGGATACCAGAACATTGTTACTTGCAGCGTGTTTATGTCCCTCAGCCCTCCTGCAACGCACCAACCGGACGCATGCAGAAATGACCTCATGTGGGATTAATTTGGTTTGGATCTTATTTCCACAGGAGACTCAACACGTGTAATCGCAAGTTCCCCGTAGGGCACGAAGATAATCGATTCTGGTATGTTTGCACACCTTCGTGTGCAAAATCAGTAACATCAGCAGAGTGGAAGTAAACGAACATTTCAATTGTGGTACATACGCTTGCTCGTGCGTACAGGAATGGAAAGCGCTTTAACGATGCTACATGAACGGATTATCGTCTCTGTGCATTGTGGGGTGGAGAAACCACCCCGCATGCACCAATATTTGGGATCTATACTGCTTTGCATAGTCCTGTATGTTTTTCGAAAGCTATTAGCTTTTTCCAGCAGTATAGGTCAGTGACCAAGCTTCGTAGGTTACGCGGGGGATTTAAGAAGGCTCGGGTATTGCCATCCATCAATAAGTGTTTCACGCCGATTGCCATCTGGTGGCAACAGGGCCATATTGTCGCGTCCGGTCCCATGTCTGCATCAATTAGGTGGTTATGGGTTATCCACGTGGGTCCGGTGCACAAGCGGTTGATAAACACTTGGTCTCTTCTGTTGAAGAACTTGGTTTCCCAGCCTCCAACCGAGGGTTTAACTGAAAGTATCTTCTTGTAAACTCTGTTGTCACATGTCATTTCATTGGGATGTAGTATGGGAGTTGATGATAGCGAACCAGTCTCGTAAAGTATGGTAATAAATTATTCGTGATGGGTAGACGCAAGTTTAGCAAGGGAATCTGCAAGATCAATTCCTCATATTCCCACGTGCCTAGAGTTTCAGCAGAATTCGACCGCTCAACCCGTCTCGGACATTGTGAAGAGATCATGCTGCATTTTACAAAGAGCAGGATGTCATTAGCGCAAAGTTTTTAGCTAAGTGAAGGCGCTCAGACTGTCTGACAATAAGACATATTTAAGAAGGCAATCTGTTTTAGTAATAGAGATTACTATTTCGAGTGCGTACAGCTCCGCAGAGGCTTCTTGTGAGAGGGTAGCGGAACGTGAGATATCCCCGCACATAGCGGCAGCTCACACTCCGCCCAAGATTCTGGCGCCGTCCACGTTGGTGTTAGTTTTAAGACTGCGTAGGAGAAAGAAGGCCTAATAACCTTGCGATTGATGTTCAGCAAGGTCATGAAGTTGTCAACGTGTAGGGAAACTGGTGGGCATATATTCTTCTTAACCGCAAAGAGGCGTTTCTAGGAAATGTTGGTGATGTCGTCGTGAGCTGGGTTGTTGATTATGCCCCCAGTCATGAAATAGTATTGTAGCAAGTGTTCATCTCGCCTTTGCAAAAGTGGAAGCTCGTTAGCTAGCACGTTCAATGATTCGATGGGAGTGGAACGGAACGCACCGGTTGTGATGCACAAAGTGTTGTTTGCGATGATCGGGAGGGGTTCGAGATTGATTCATCTGCTAAACCGTAAGCAACAGCTCAATATTCAATGCGTGATCGTATAATTGTTCTGAACAACGTAAGGTCGGCGTCAATATGGACACCGAATTTCAAAGATGTTACCGAGAGGATAAGTCCTGCCGACTTTTCTTAGCGGGTCTCCAGGGCTGAAATGCGGGGTCGCCCTGTGAGTTTAGGGTTCCACACAAGACCAAGGAACTTTATGGATTCTTTGTATACTGGAGGTGTGTTTTGCAGCGTTAGGGCTGGTTTTGAAGCGTAATCCGCTAAAGGAAGCCAAGTTCCCGATTTGGTTTAGACTCTTCAGGAGTTCATGTTGAATTGTTAAAATGTATAGTGATGAATGCAGTCTTCCTTCATGGGGAAGAATATCGGCTAGCTGGTTGATTTTGATGACAAAAAACGAGTCACTCAGAACGCTTCCCTGAGGGACACTCATTTCATGCGAATATGATGGTGACAGAGTGTCGCCAACCTTGACCATGAAGGATTTTGCAGAATTTGGTAGATACACCGTAATAATCGGCCTCTAAGGCTTTTGCGGTGGAGATCCTTCATGATATCGTATTTGCAGGTAGTGTCGTATGCTTTCTCAACATCGAAAAATATGGATAAAACATGTTCCCCTCCGGTGAAAGCCTGTCTAATGTCTGATTCTAGTTGTACGAGGTGATCCATTGTTGAGTAGCGCTTGCGGCCACCGCACTGGATGTTGTTGAGGCCTGCATGTATTTCCAGGTAGTCAACAAAGCGCGAGTTCATCATTCTTTCCATCGTCTTACAGAGGGCAATGGGACGGTAGTTACGCGGATCAATGTGGCATTATCCAAGTTTGGGTGTTAGGATAATTATGGTTCCCGTCTTTGGTCCGATAAAAATGAGTTTGAACACATTATGTTAAACACTTCTATTATAATCTCAAAACCTCCTTCAAGATGTTTAACCATTTTGATGTGCACGCGGTCAGACCCGGGTATGGTCAATTGCATACTTGTTGCTGAATTCTTCGTTTGTGGAAGAAGTCAATGTGTTCACTTTCTCTTAAAAAAATCCCAGTTGGAAAGCAGCCGAGTAATTTGCTGATTGCGATATCTGGTTAAAAGTCCACGCTAGTATATACGCGATTTTTCCGCAGGAAGAGTAAATGGTGCCTCCGCCAGAAAGGATGTGGATAGGTTACTCGGGGCGTCCCTGGATAGGTTGAATTGTTGAAGGTCTCCAAGGTTTGAAGCACGCTAAGCAAATCACTAAAGATTGAGATATTGGTGTCTGGAAGAGTCTCGACTTCCAAGAGGGCGTCGCCAATTACCGTGAGTTCAGCAGTGAGAACTGACGCTGATGGCGGGAGTCTCCTAGCGACGACGCGTCCAGGGATTACTACCGCACAACCCACAGCATCGTGTTCTTTCGATCCATCAGTGAATATATGCAAGCTACCAGCGTGATGGGTCTCTGTATGGGCAATAAAAATAGCTCGAAGATTTTGGGGTGCAACATCTGCCTTTCGGTCAGAAAAATTGTGAGGGCAGAGCATATTTTCTGGTATACGTCCGAAGATATAGCATCTCGCGTGAGAGGGTCCACCATGATACGTGGCAGCCCAAGCTCAACAGTGAGATGTTCAAAGCGATGTGAGAAGCTCGAGAGGAGAGACAGATTGGGGTGGAACCGTAGGATTGTGGTACATGTAGGGGAGGTGAGGCGAGTTAAGATATGGCAATAAACTCGAGGTCGATTTGTTCTTGTCGCAAGGCAAGGCAAGGCTCACCGGTTTCACAAAAAAAGGCTGACAATAGGGGAGGAGCGAAAAGCTCCAGTGCAGACGCGAAGGGCGGCATTGTGAACTGGTTCCAGAGTTTTGAGATTATTAGGTTTCGCGGATCCGTAGACAGCCCTTCATAGTCCAGTTTGGACCGGATGATAGCGCGGTAAAGGCGTAATGATGTTGTTCTGTCTGCACCCCAGGTGAAGTGCGATGCAATCCAAAGAATGACAAACAGCTGCAAGCAGTCTATCATCAGCTGCTTCACGTGGTACTTCCAGGTTAGTTTCTGGTCAAATATTAGTCCTAGGAAACTGATTGTTGGTAGAGATTGGGATAATTTCTCCATTGAGTCTGAGGTCTGGTTCCATGTATGTGCGGAACCGATGGATATGAAGAGAAAAGATATTGTAAAGCCTCGTGATTCTGTCCAAGCAACCACCCGAGTAATTGCCCTCTGCAGTTGACGTTGGAGTTGTGACACAACTGGCGCCGATGCGTATATCATAAAGTCGTCAACGTACAGATGGAGGGGTCACCCCCGTGATCTCATTAATGGCGATCGCGAATAGGGTACACGAGAGAACGCTACCTTGGGAGACCCCCTCATCTTTGGTATGTATGCTTGAGATGTGATACCGATTTTGGTCCGGAAGGCTCTCCGTCGGAGGAAGTTTCGGATGAAGAAAGCCAAGTGACCCCGGAGTCCCATCTGGTGAATCTCTCGGAGGCCATAGCGCCAGGTTGTATCCTATGCCTTCTCATGGTCAAATGAAACGCAAACAAAGTATTGCTTTCGGTCCAAGGCACCTTGGATATTAGTCACAACGCGAAATCCTAATAGTAATGGGGAGAGGAGTGAATTCGCTTCCAGGTGCCGAGTCTGTCGGGCATCAAAAAATTCTCCAGAACCTTCGCTACATACGATGCGAGGGCTATGGAGCGGTAGATGGGCAATTCATCGGCAGGCTTGCCAGGTTTGGGATAGACACAGCCACTGCCTCCCTCCACCGATCGGGATAGGTGTGGGTATACCAGACTGTGCTGTAAATAAGACAAAAGTAGGAGAGTGCAGAGGGATGTAGGTGCCGGAGCATCTCGTAGGAGTTTCGATCTTCACCAGGAGCAGAGGGGTTGGAGGTGCGAATTGCACCGAGGATTTCGCGTACCGTGATAGGTTCATTGTGAGATATAGGAGAATTTATGGAGAAATCCAGATCATTTTGTTCTGCAGTACGCTTTGTGTTAGATTAGATTAGAGTGTCAAGGCTTTACTCTTTGTGTTACGGAGAGCCGGGCTGTACCCAGAATCCGAGCTAACGTTGGAGTTGTGTGTTGCAAAGAGTTCAGAGACTTCTTGTGGATCGGTGTGGACCATTCCCCCCATCGTTAGGGTTGGAGGGGGATTAAAACAATACTTTCCCACCATTTTTCGTTTGCGGGACCACACTTTAGACATGGGTGTGTTCACATTAATGATCGATACGAAGTTCTGCCATGATTCTCTTCGAGGTAGGAAGCATGTATTTCGTCTTATGCAGTTTCTCGCCTTTACGTAATTTCATCAGCTACTGCTTTGGTGCGCCGCTCCCTTTTGCAATTTCAAACAGGTTACCCCACCAGGGGGTCCTAATTTTACGTGGTGTTCCCTTGGTTATAGGGACGCTGCGGTCTACAGCGTGGAGGAGGGTACTATTAAAGTTTTCCACCATCTCGTCACAGGATATGTCCTGAGGTGGGAGGGGTGTTGTTGTATAAGCATTGAACGATTGCCAGTTGACATTACGCATTATGTATCGTCGAGTGGTGGTGATGGGGCAGTGATCACTCCCGTAGGGCTCCTCAAGCACTTGCCAGGCAAGGTCTGAGGAGAGGTTTGGGGATCAGAAGGATAAGTCAATAGCCGATAACGATGCTGTCTGGGTATGGAAGTGTGTCGGCTCTCCAGTATTACAGATACAGACACAAGGCCGCATCACCCAGAAAGGGGGGTGGCCGACGGCAAGGCGCACCTCACACCCTCATACGCTCACACTTACACAACTTAGCCTTTTTGTGCTGAAGGGTCCGTCGGTACCCCCGCAACATACACTCTGGGTCACGAGTGCAGTACGAGGATCCGTTGTCAGCAGGAGGGCCCGACAGTTTTCACTGGTTTACCCCCGCCGCGTCATAATGACCGCCCCTTCCCCCGGATGCCAAGTGCGGGAAAGCCATCAGAGCAGCGTCAAAATCAACCATTCATAACCATTCTACACTCACGCCTGTTCATTGCACGCTCTCTCGCCACCTCCAAATTCATGTCTCTCTTTCCAATTGCCTGCTTCACACCATCCATTAACCCAAACTTTGGTCTACCTCTAGGCCTGCGACCACTCGCCTCCGCATTCATCACCCTTTTCACCAATCTCCCTTCATTTATCCTCTCCATGAGCCCAAACCATCTCAGAACACGCAAATACACTCTGTTCTCCAAATTCTTCCCCATCCCTGTTCTGATTCGAACCACGTCATTGGTGATCCGGTCTCTCAGCGTTACTCCAGCCATGTTCCTCAAACATTTCATCTCAAAAACATTCAACCTGCTCTCCTCTGCTCTCACCCCCAAGTCTCGGCTACCGAGAGCACAGTTGGGACAACAACACCCTCATACAGCCCTTTCTTTGCTTCCATCCCCAACGATCTACAGCTCATTACACTCTTTAGTGCACCCAACACTTTAGATCCCTCTTTCACTCGCGCCTTCACTTCAGTTTCCACTAGTTCTGTTATCTCTACCGTACTGGGAGCCTAAATACTTAAAACACTGAACTTCCTCCATGAGCTCTCCATTTAGGGTGACACTAATTTTGTTCGCATCGACAGTCCTCGAGCATCTCATTACTTTACTCTTACCGACGTTCACTCGAAGCTTCCTCCTCTCACACACTCTACCAAACTCAGACACTAGCCTACATAGCTTCTCCTCCGAATCCGCAAACAGGGCCGTATCATCAGCAAATAGCAACTGGCTCAACTGTCAACTCCGCCCATTCG
>SDVV010039464.1:0-10627 GCA_016164225.1 Gammarus roeselii | reverse complement strand
CGATCTGGGTTACGATTGTTACGATACTGCAATCATTTGCTCGATCTGGGTTACGATTGTTACGATACTGCAATCATTTGCTCGATCTGGGTTACGATTGTTACGATACTGCAATCATTTGCTCGATCTGGGTTACGATTGTTACGATACTTCAATCATTTGCTCGATCTGGGTTACGATTGTTACGATACTGCAATAATTTGCTTGATCTGGGTTACGATTGTTACGATACTGCAATCGTTGCTCGATCTGGGTTACGATTGTTACGATACTGCAATCATTTGCTCGATCTGGGTTACGATTGTTACGATACTGCAATCATTTGCTCGATCTGGGTTACGATTGTTACGATACTGCAATCATTTGCTCGATCTGGGTTACGATTGTTACGATACTGCAATCATTTGGTAAAACATTTGATTGATTTTGAATTGACCAGAGCTTTTTCTCATATAATATAATGTTGTGTATAAGCCGCATACGAAAAAAATTGTGTTTTGCTACCTGTTCCCGTTACGCTCTCTGAAACTGTAGTACGCGTACCGGCAGAGTACTTTGCCTTGACTTATGAACACAATGCACCATGGTATCATCGGAGCTGAAAACGCCAAAGGATTGAAAGGTTATTCCGTAGCGCGTTTCTCCTTTACCTAAACCCAAAATAACATTCCTGATAGTCTGGGCATGACGAAGTTCTTGGCGGATGTCCTAATTTTTTTTAATTAATAACCGTACAACAAAACTTCTATAAATTAAGGCGTTTCGCTACTGGGTCTCTAATTCGGCCTTGTGAATAATCCGCCCCGCAGGGGTCACGAACCGGTTATGGCAGATGCTAGATCACGATGGCATCGTCTAGATGAGTTCATTGTCCTGTTCTAGTTAAAAATACACATTCTTCATGTTAGATGTTAAATTTGGCAGTTGTACCTAACCGCTTTCAACAAGACACTCCATATGTAGATCTAATTGACACATGTTTATCAAATACTACTTTATCATCTAAACTTCAGTGTGTTATCTGTGCTCCACTTTGTACTGGGTGAGACTCAAATTAGTTTATGTAGGATAAACGACTAATACCATAAGTGGTATCACTCCTCGGTCGTCAACATCATATTAACGACTAATTCCATAAGTGGTATCACTAGCGGTCGTCAACATCACGGTTGTCAGCTAACAAAGTGTAAGTAGTAGTTTAATTTCCTATCAACAAAGCACTGGACAGGTTTATTGCACAATTCCATCGAATAAAAATTTAAAAACCACATTCAATAACATGGTGTTGTACGAAGTAGCCCGAGGGAAGGACGATTCTGTGGTACAAAATATTAACGAATAAAACACAAGGAGCCCGACGATCGTTAAATGTATGCAATTATAATGTTGAAGTGATCATGTCACTCTGATAGCCAACTTCACTCGTTTTATGAGTGAGTGAAATAAGATAAAATATGCACTAGATCGATAATTATTCTGTACCTACGGCATACAAGGCAGGTCATGTTCAGAGTAGATCTGTCTTGTTCGAAAACAGAGGAAGGGCTAAATATTTTACTTTTTATCGAGAGAAAAATATTTTTTACTTCACCTAATCCTTGTGTTCGGAACGTGTGAATAAAGACGTCAAGCTGGCAGCATCTATGCTGCCAGGGTGGCGTGTAAATAGATGCTGCCAAGCTGGCAGCATCTATGCTGCCAGCTTGGCGTGTAAATAGATGCTGCCAAGCTGGCAGCATCTATGCTGCCAGCTTGACGTGTAAATAGATGCTGCCAAGCTGGCAGCATCTATGCTGCCAGCTTGACGTGTAAATAGATGCTGTCAAGCTGGCAGCATCTATGCTGCCAGCTTGACGTGTAAATAGATGCTGCCAAGCTGGCAGCATCTATTTAGGTGATGGTGGATGGGCAGGAAAGACTATTTTGTCAACTTACCTTTGCTAGTGCCATTACGAAGGAAACAATCCTTTTAGCCCAAGTCATCCACACAGTTTTTCACCGATCATATTTTGACAATTCATCATGACGAGGCATCAAGTTCCAGATTACAGTAATATGAAGACATGTGAAAGATCTAAGTAAAAATTTGCTCGTTCTACTGAGTGACGAGAAGAGCGCGATCACCTCAACCACTACACCACATGGAAGAGGCTGACTGGTGGGGGAGCTCGGGGTCAAGATGGAATATCAAAAACACTGATGAAATGTGGTACGCGACGATGCTTGATTTATGGCGTTGTTTTCTGGTCAGTCTGTTACAAACGTTTCTATTCTAATTATAAAAAAGAAACTGCATGATAGTTAGAAAACCAGGGATACTGGAGAGCAGCTAGCGGCCAAGGGAGAGCAGAGAGCAGCTCGCGGCTAAAGGAGAGCAGCTAGCGGTTAGGGATATCGGAGAGCAGCTGATGGCTAAGGGAGAGCAGCGAGCAGCTAGCAGCCAAGGGAGAGCAGAGAGCAGCTAGTGGTTAAGGGAGAGCAGCGAGCAGCTAGCAGCCAAGGGAGAGCAGAGAGCAGATAGCGGCCAAGGGAGAGCAGAGAGCAGCTAGTGGTCAATGGAGAGCAGAAAGCAGCTAGCGGCCAAGGGAGAGCAGAGAACAGCTAGTTATCAAGGAAGAGCAGAGAGCAGCTAGCGGCCAGGGATATCGGAGAGCCGCTAGTGGTCAAGGGAGAGCAGATAGCAGCTTGCGGCTAAGGGAGAGCAGAGAGCAGCTAGTGGTCAAGGAAGAGCAGAGAGCAGCTAGCGGCCAGGGATATCGGAGAGCCGCTAGTAGTCAAGGGAGAGCAGAGAGCAGCTAGCGGCCAGGGATATCGGAGAGCAGCTAGTGGTCAAGGGAGAGCAGAGAGCAGCTAGCGGCCGAGGGAGAGCAGAGAGCAGCTAGCGGCCAGGGATATCGGAGAGCCGCTAGTAGCCAAGGGAGAGCACAGAGCAGCTAGCGGCCAGGGATATCGGAGAGCCGCTAGTAGCCAAGGGAGAGCAGAGAGCAGCTACCGGCCAGGAATATTGGAAAGCAGATAGTGGCCAAGGGAGAGCAGAGAATAGCTAGCGGCCAAGGTAGAGCAGAGAGCAGCAAGCGGTCATGGGAGAGCAGAGAGCAGCTAGCGGCCAAGGGAGAGCAGAGAGCAGCTAGTGGCCAAGGGAGAGCAGAGAGCAGCTAGCGGATAAGGGAGAACAAAGAGCAGCTAGTGGCCAAGGGAGAGCAGAGAGCAGCTAGCGACCAAGGGAGAGCAGAAAACAGCTAGCGGCCAAGGGAAAGTAGAAAGCAGCTAGCGGCCAAGGGAGAGTAGAGAGCAGCTAGCGGCAAAGGGAGAGTAGAGGGCAGCTAGCGGCCACAGGATAGTAGAAAGCAGCTAGCGGCCAAGGGAGAGTAGAGAGCAGCTAGCGCTCAAGGGAGAATAGAGAGTAGCTAGCGGCCAAGGGAGAGTAGAGAGCAGCTAGCGGCCAAGGGAGAGCAGAGAGCAGCTAGCGGCCAAGGGAGAGCAGAGAGCAGCTAGCGGCCAAGGGAGAGCAGAGAGCAGCTAGCAACCAAGGGAGAGCAGAGAGCAGCTAGCGGCCAAGGGAGAGCAGAGAGCTGCTAGCGGACAAGGGAGAGCAGAGAGCAGCTAGCGGCCAAGGGAGAGCAGAGAGCTGCTAGCGGCCAAGGGAGAGCAGAGAGCAGCTAGCGGCCAAGCACAATGTGGAGTGAAATTACGTAATCCGTTTCGGATACATGAAAGTTCACATGAGACAAGGGTTGAATCCCGTTTCAAAAGCTAAGAGAATACACACACTGAAGATCTGAATTTATCCACTGACAGGTTTGGTTGTTTATGAACTCCTCAGAAAAGGTTTCTTTGTGGAGTGCCGTCTTGGCCAATGAATGCGTGGCGACCAATGAACTGAATAACAACACCTACTGAGTTCAGTTAAGATACACCCAATCAGCATTTGAAAAGTGCTACCCAATGCCTTCAGAGAATATGAAGATGAATTACGTTAAAATGTGTCAATAATCCATAAACAGACTGATCCGTGAATGTTCTTATTTTTAAATGCCCGTGATGTTATTGTTGAACTTCAAAGTTACCACAGCATGATAATAGGGTTGTTCAAATAATGAGAAGGACAAATGGAACGAAAGTGAGTAAAGAACAGAAAAAAGTGATCCACAAGTAGATGGTTGGAACCGAGCACACAACAGAAGGTTTTATTAGAGGGAGCGGCGCAGCCTAAATTTGTTCATGAATAGTACCAAGGGGTTCACTAATGGAGGAAACCAAGCAGGTGGCAGCAATTTTTAATACGTATGCGTATCACTACCATCTTAGTACAACAAGATCGGAATAAAAATCACTTGCCAGATGGTTACACGAAACTTTATTACGTGATTACACATCAAAGACTTGTCTTTTGGTATCCAACTAGTGTACCTCTAGATATGAAACAAAATGCAAACTCTAGAACTGGTTGACTTGCCAGCTGAGTCATCATCCTGAACAGCAGAGGCAGAGAGATGAAATGGTTGTTCAAACAAAGTCTTATTCAGCTGACGGAAGTGGAAACGATTTTGTGTTCTTACACGAAGCATCAATGTGTAATAGGATTTGGTGTTCTACATGAGTAAACTAGTCTTAAAATGAAATGAAATGTGTTTTATTATGATGGCTGAGGAAGTTTGAAATGTTATTCCACTTGTTCTGCTACAAAATTATGCAGGAAATCCTTTGTAATGCATCGTTGGGGCAATTCTATTGGATGTCATAAAGTATATGTGGAACACTCTTTTAAGGTGCATTTGAATTCACACCATCAAATTCAGTTGTCCTATTATATCCGCAGTAATAGGTCTAGTTAATAACTCAGCTTCTTATAAAGCTCAATTGTTTTTAAACAAAATAATGATGACTGAAGAAAACCTCGGACTGTTTTCCTTTATCATAAAAAGCGAAAGAACCGCCTACATTCAGTAAGCTGGTTCTTCCCAAGTGCTCTCTTCACCCTGATCTTGCTTGTGCGTAAAAAACAGCTGGGTGTGGGAGATGATGAGTATTGACTAGTTTGTGTGGGTCGGTCATATGTCGCTCTCTTTTTGTAATTGTTTTGCATTTTTTTATGAATCAATCCAGTTTCCAAACATGAATCTGCTTTTAATGAAATGAAACGCAAATTACTACGAAATTCATTCCCGGAGATGCTCCAGAACGAGATGCCACACCGCTTGAGACTGATCCACTGAACAGATGTGGAACAGAAGCATTGATGATGAATTAACGTACACAACCGATACTTGATTATTCCGCTTCCGGTAGAAGTGATACCCTGTGGTGTAGACGATAACCTGTGGTGTAAACGATACCCTGTGGTGTACCCTGTGGTGTAAACGATACCCTGTGGTGTACCCTGTGGTGTAAACGATACCCTGTAGTGTACCCTGTGCTGTAAACGATACCCTGTGGTGTAAACGATACTTTGTGATGTAAACGATGCCCTGTAGTGTAAACGATACCATGTGGTGTAAACGGAACCCTGTGGTGTAAACGATACCGTGTGTTGTATTCCGTGGTGTAAATGAAACCCTGTGGTGTACCCTGTGGTGTAAACGGAACCATGTGGTGTAAACGATACCCTGTGTTGTATTCCGTGGTGTAAATGAAACCCTGTGGTGTACCCTGTGGTGTAAACGATTCCCTGTGGTGTACCCTGTGCTTTACACGATACCGTGTGGTGTACCCTGTGGTGTAAACGATACCCTGTGGGGTGCCCTGTTCTGTAAACGATACCCTGTGGTCTAAACGATACCCTGTGGTGTAAACGGAACCCTGTGGTGTAAACGATACCCTGTGGTGTACCCTGTGGTGTAAACGATACCCTGTGGTGTACCCTGTGGTGTAAACAATACCTTGTGGTGTACCCTGTGCTGTAAACGATACCCTGTGTTGTACCCTGTGGTGTAAACGATACCCTGTGGTGTACCCTGTGATGTAAACGATACCCTGTGGGGTAAATGATACCCTGTGGTGTAAACGATGCCCTGTGGTGTACCCTGTGGTGTAAATGATACCCTGTGGTGTACCCTGTGGTGTAAACGATACCTTGTGGTGCATACTGTGGTGTAAACGATACCCTGTGGTGTACCCCGAGGTGTAAACGATTTCCTGTGGTGTAAACGATACCCTTTGGTGTACCCTGTGGTGTTAACGATACCCCGTGGTGTACCCTGTGGTGTTAACGATACCCTGTGGTGTAAGCGATATCCCGTGGTGTTAACGATACCCTGCCGTGTAAACAGAATTTTCTGGAAGTATTTTGTAACTAACGATACGGCAACGGCAGTAACCGGGAAAAATCTGCACCTTGTGGTAACAATATTTTTGTCAAAATACAAGTCCGCTCGATCTCTTCGATTTCAATATATTTATGCTGAGCTGACAGTTATTTCTGTAGAAAAGTAACTGCCAATTCCTCCAAATATCTCATGAAAAATCGAATGAGGCCTATTCACTTAAACGTCACAGGTTATTTTTTTATGGTTACCCTGTGAAGCTGTAGAGGAACGACCCTGCGAATGAGTTGCCAGATTTGTCTGGAATAAATCAGGTAATATACTTTTAGAATTTGAGCATTCCAATCATCAGACGATAATGCGACTCTTAGAGTCGATTGCTAATCATATAACTAATTAAATCAATAGTTCAATTAATGATCAGATTCCCAATCGGGATAATAATCAGATTTACAATTAGATTGCTAGTCAGAAATGATTGAGAAATTAGCCGATTATTTCAACTTTGAGGTCACTGTAGACGTGGACTGGACAGTTCCAAAGTGGTGGTCAGGTCTCAGGATTTTTGCTGGTACATTTTTTCATCACAGTGTGGATCACAGGAATATAGCCATACCCCAGAATTAAGAGTCATTTTATGTACTACATCATGATAATGACAATGAACAATACCAAAATATTCCAGTACCTTCTAGATATTTGCTTGATCAGTAGCAAAAATCACGCGATGTTTTTATGATATGAAAAGTAAAAAATTTAGTTAATGAAACGGATTTCCAAAACCTACATCGAATTGAATTGTTTATTCGCCGCATCGTTTGTTGTACGCTTTTAAATGAATCAGTTATTTATTGACCATCTAACTCATACGCTTCATTCACGAATAGAAGGAATATTTATATCGCCGTGCATTGATTTTATTATTCATGGTCTACGAAGACATGAGGGTTCATTGAACTTGGATTCCAACGTTAGAATTTGGATGTTTTCTTTCAGGAACGCCAGAGATCGAAATTAAACGATAGGATATGAGAGATGAGCATTATTTGAACAGAACGATGTAAATAAATGTAAAATAACGCCTGCCAAAAAATAATTCCCGGCCAGAAAATTTTCATTTTCTATTATTGTAAAAGCAACGTATTATTTCAACTTCAGACCCAAAATTTATCACCTGATGAGATAATTTCCTATGGGTGGGAAGTAGAGCGGCCCATTGTCACCCAACGCTATAGAAGGGTTATCGAACATGTGACCATCCGAATAAAGCGGGACTGGTGAACTCGGAAGTTGGGGAATGCGGTGTTGGGCGAGAGCGGTCTGCAGCAGGAGGGGTGTTGGGCGAGAGATGTGTTGGGCGAGAGGAGTGTTGGGCAAGAGCGGTGTTGGGCAAGAGGAGTTTTCGGCGAGAGCGGCGTTGGGCGAGAGGGGTGTTGGGCGAGAGCGGTGTTAGGCGAGAGGGGTGTTGAGCGAGAGTGGTGTTAGGCGAGAGCGGTGTAGGGCGATAGGGGTGTTGGGCGAGAGATGTGTTGGGCGAGAGGAGTGTTGGGCGAGAGTGGTGTTAGGCGAGAGCGGTGTAGGGCGATAGGGGTGTTGGGCGAGAGATGTGTTGGGCGAGAGGGATGTTGGGCGAGAGTGGTGTTAGGCGAGAGCGGTGTAGGGCGATAGATGTGTTGGGCGAGAGATGTGTTGGGCGAGAGGGGTGTTGGGCGAGAGTGGTGTTGGGCAAGAGGAGTGTTCGGCAAGAGCGGTGTTGGGCGAGACGGGTGTTGGGCGAGAGCGGTGTTAGGCGAGAGGGGTGTTGAGCGAGAGTGGTGTTAGGCGAGAGCGGTGTTGGGCGAGAGTGGTGTTAGGCAAGAGCGGTGTAGGGCGATAGGGGTGTTGGGCGAGAGATGTGTTGGGCGAGAGGGGTGTTGGGCGAGAGGGGTGTTGGGCGAGAGGGGTGTTGGGCGAGAGCGGTGTTAGGCGAGAGGGGTGTTGAGCGAGAGTGGTGTTAGGTGAGGGCGGTGTTGGGCGAGAGCGTTGTTGAGTGAGAGTGGTGTTAGACGAGAGCGGTGTTGGGCAAGAGCGCTGTCGGGCGAATGCTGTGTTGGGCGACTGCAGGGTTGGGCCAATGCGGTGTTGGGCGAATGCGGTTTTGGGCGAATGCGGTGTTGGGCGAATGCGGTGTTGGGCGACTGCAGGGTTGGGCCAATGCGGTGTTGGACGAATGCGGTGTAGCTCGAATACGGTGTTGGGTGAATGCGGTGCTGGGCGAATTTGGTGTTATTCGAGTGCCGGGTTGCGCGAATGTGATGTTGGGCAAATGCGGTGTTGGGCGTGTGCGGTGGAGGTAGGGTGGAGTTACTTTTAGCTGAGGGCAGGAGAAAGAGAACTGCTTTCACGTCAACAGAATAGGAGAGAAACGAATCGGTTGTGGAGTGACCTGAAATGATTATGTCGTACATGAAACACAATGACTTGCCTGGATATTATGTCGGCCAGAGTGTTACCTGACAAGTAGGATGTCGTGCAGCGGATGGATGTCGCACTCCATCTCGAGTTATAAATGCTATTTACAATACCACACAGCGCCCGCTGGATTATGACCGACTGAACCCTCCTGTTCTAATACTAATTAATAAATATCCAATACAATTTATATTTCTGTAGGTTATCTGAACATAGCTTCAAAAGAAAATAGTGCGCTCTATCCAGGTTGTGGGGAAATAGTAGGAAAGTAGGGCTTCAATTTAAGAGGCATCTATCGCTGTTTCTGGACAAACAAAATCACATCGACTGACGAGTTCGCAACAAAGACCTTAGCAGCAGTTATATTAAGATTAGCCTTACTCCTAGCACGGTATCATCCGTACTACTGAAAGGCTGATGTATAACTATTTTAAAGACCCGCATCTCCTAGCTCCTGCCAGGGTTCACTTTGGCAGGAGCTGTTCAATGAACAAGTGCTGCTGATGTTCGGTCTCACTGTGCATCTGGAATCATATACCAGGGGAAAACTCTTTAGAGGATGCAGGGCTGCCGCTGTTTGGCCGCAGTGTGAGTAGGCTACCAGCTTGCAGGTAATATTTGAGCAGTCTATTTGCGGTCACCAAATCCCTTCACTCACCTTAATTTGAAGATCTTGCGATCCTCCGTTTGCGTAATTTATCTGCAATCAACACACGCGATGAGCGTGATCATGGGCCGACCAGTGTTCACTCTGACACGCGCGGCGTGCAATCAAGTAGACGAAGGCACTATCAAAATTCTTTTTCGACCGTATTTAAAAATGGGTGAAATAATCTATCACTTATTGAAGAATAAACTATGAAATATTCTTGAATCTCTGCATAGCTCGATGCAGGAAAACCAGTATTAGACAATGCCCCTTGATGTAACCTGGTGTAACCGATGGACTCTTCCAACAATTCTCTTTTTTTTGCATTATTTTTCGGCAACATTGTGATGAACTTGGTAGGTGGAAGAGGGGAATAGTTTATTAAATGAGGACTAAAGATCATACTTTTCCATATAGCGCCGAGTTCAGTTCGTTTTCATGTTCCGTACTTTTGTTTTCCTTCCACCTGTGTATGATCTAGAAAAACTGCAACACTGAAATCATAGCTACCTCGCCGGACCAGAGAGAAGATATTAGTTCCAGCGAGACAGTTAATAGTGAAATACTTTTATTGTTACTATGAGAACCTTCAGGTATAATTTTTTTCCATTTTTTAAGGACAAAACCGATCGCAAACAAAAACAAAACGTGGGAGACGTTCAAGAGACCCACTCAAATCTTTGCGATGCTCATTATACCCAACCATACCAGCTTAACTAGCTATACCAGCTATACCAGCTATATCAGCTATACCAGCTATACCAGCTATACCAGCTATACCAGCTATGCCAGCTATACCAGCTATACCAGTTGTATCAGCTAAACCAGCTATATCAGCTACACCAGCTATACCAGCTACACCAGCTATGCCAGCTATACTAGCTATATCAGCTATACCAGCTATACCAGCTATATACGCTATACCACTTATACCAGCTATACCCGCAATACCAGCTATATCAGCTATACCAGCTATACCATCTATACCATATATGCCAGCTATGCCAGCTATACCAGCTATACCAGCTATACCAGGTAAGTCAGATATGCCAGCTATACCCGCTAAGACAGCTATACCAGCGATACCAGCTATACCAGCTATACCAACTATACCTGCTATACCAGCTATATCAGCTATACCAGCTATACCAGCTATACCAGCTATACCAGCTATACCAGCTATACCAGCTATACCAGCTATACCAGCTATACCAGCTATACCAGCTATACCAGCTATACCAGCTATACCAGCTATACCAGCTAT